>PISW01009408.1:0-61236 GCA_004023785.1 Mungos mungo
AGCAGCCCAATCTTCGCACCGACCGCGCGCTCGGATTCTCCACAGCGCCGCGAGTTCCCGCCCGGCCTCACACAACTTCCTCCCGGTGGCACAGACTGCAGCAACCGTGACTCTCCTCAGCATTCACCACCAAGCCAGAACGATGGGCATCCCGCTCGCCAGGGCCCACCTCCTCCTCCTACACCTCCAGCCGCTCCTCCTCCCCCGCGTTCCAGAGGCGGCGGCGGCCGGCGCTGGTGCTGCCGCAGCCGCTGGGGAGGACAGGCCTGAACCCCTCCCCCAATCCGGTCTGCCTCACGCTAGCTTCCCTCATTCCCCCGCCCTCCAGGTCGCCGATGACGCTACAGATCCTAGCCAATCAGTAGGCAAGAATAGAGGTCACGCTCATCCAAACAACCAATGGGAACAGGGAATAAAAGGAACCAAAGCAACCCGGCCGGATTTTCTGAGCACCTGGAAACCTAGGGTGGGCAGGGCGAGGAAGTAGAGGCGGAGAGAGTGGCGCGGAGGACGACGGGAAGAAAGTGGTCGCGCCGCGTTTATGACGTTTCCGGGGTGTAGGTGAAGCCGCGGCTGAATAATGTTCCGCGGCCTTGAAAAAAATATTCCCCTGACGAGAAAACTGAGAAGCGAGGGGAGAAAATGAATTCCCAAGTTTCCCCCCCCCCATCATATATTTTGTGTAATCTGCCCTTCACACCCGGCGCGTAGCCTTAGGCCGTGACTCAGCATATAATAAGCGGAACGCCGGAAGTATTTTTCGCCGCCGGATGGGAGATGCGAGAGAATGAAGCTAAACTGAATGTCAGAGATAGCCGTTGTGGTTTTTCACCTTACCGTCTGGCACTCCTTGGTGCTATTTACCCTCAGAGCCTAAGAAACTGCTTGAAAGACGTGCAGTGTAAATGTGCTCATTCTTCCATGGGAAAACATTAGCTCCCCCACAGCCTAGAGTCCAGAGCTCTAAGTTCAGGTAATTAAGTAGCCACAGCTTCTCTGGCTGCTGCCCACAAGTTTTTCCACAGTTTTTTCTGCTTGTAATGGCCTTTGGTGGGCCATCATTTAAACTGTGATTGAAACAGACGTATTTGAAAAATAAAAGGCAGCTGACATGTTATTGAGATACAATATACTGAAACCGTGAGGCAAAAAGATCCTCACACATAAAGGTAATAAGTATGTATAATGAATGGAGAAAGACCAAGCAGAGGGAGGGATTAATGGCTGTTAAAGATATTTAAATTTTTCTAGGCTGCCTGAGCTCCAGACACAGGGAATTGCAATCAGGAGCAAACAAAAATCCTTGTGTCTATGAGGCTTGCATTCTTTTTTTTTTTTTTTTAAAGTAAACTCTACCTGTAAGGTGGGGCACCAATTCAGTACTCTGAAATCAAGAGTGGCATGCTCTCCCAACTAAGCCAGCCAGATGCCCCTGGGGTCTGCATTCTAATGAGGGGGGGGGGGGGCAATAAAATCAATGTTATATTTGTTTTGACTTTTTTTTTAATGCTTATTTATTTTTGAGAGAGAGGGAGAGAGATAGAGTTTGAACCGGGGAGGGGCAGAGTCAGAGGGAGACAGAATCTGAACCAGGCTCCAGGCTCTGAGCAGTCAGTACAGAGCCCCATATGGGGCTCAAACCCACTAACCTTGAGATCAGGACCTGAGCCTACTAAGTTAGGCGACTAGCGGACTGAGCCACCCAGGCGCCGCTCAATGATGCCTTTTTAAAACAATGAATGCTCTGAGACAAATAACGCAGGGTAGGCAAATAAGGAGTTGGGAAGGGTAAGTGCAATGATTCAGCCAGGAGATAAGGAAAGCCTGAATTCCGGTCGCCTGGGTGGCCCAGTCTGTTAAGCGGCTGACTTCAGCACAGGTCATTATCTCACAGTGAGTGAGTTCGAGCCCTGCAAAATGTAATTAAGAAATAAAACCTGAATTAGGGCTGCAGATGAGATAAAACTGAAAAAATACTGTTCAGATATCCCAGTTTATTTTCATACATCTTTTCAGGAAGATTATCTATCAGTTTTTAAGCTAGGAACTCCTCTGGACTTCTTCCCTCCTTCAGGGAAATGGGTTTTTTTGTATATCCAGTCCCCAGCTTAGCTTCCCAGTCAGTACATTGTAAAGCTATCAGTAATGTTTGTTGTTGAATAAATACCTGAAGTGACGTGTCTATTTTGATTGTGTTTGTTTTTACTTACCAAAGCTGTAATGTCATAAATAAGGAGTCTTCCAATTCATCCAGTAATTAGAATTTTGTAACTGGGAACAAAGAGAGGACATATCTAAGTGTGACCTGGGGGTGCCTGGCAAGAGCATATGACTCTTGATCTTGAGGTTGTGCGTTGGAGTCTCATGTTGAGTGTAGAGATTAAAAAATAAAATCTTGAAAAAATCTTTAGTTTTTCCCTTTAAAAAGAGCCCTCTGAATCTTATAGTTGACCTGATTGTAGAGATATGGTAATACTAGAGAGAGAGAGAGAGAGAGAGAGAGAGCGAGCGCGCGGCACAAGGCATACATTTATTCATTCAACCAACAAATTGAGCTCCTAGTATGTGCCACGTACTAAGAGTAAAGATACTGGAAATTACAAGAAAACTAGTGGGAGAGACCTTAAACAGGCACACGATTTTTTTCTCTTATCTTTTTATTTATATTATAGTTCAATATTGGTTTCAGTGATTCATCAGTTATAATACCCAGTGCTCATCACAAGTTCCTCCTTAATACCCATCATCCAGCTAGCCCATCTCCCACTCACCTCCCTCCACCAATCCTCAATTGATTCTGTATCATTAAGAGTTTCTTGTGGTTTGTTTCCCTTTCTTCTTTTTCTCCCCTCCCCCGCCTTCCCATATGTTCAACTCTTTCATTTCTTAAATTCCACATATGTGTAAAATTATAGGATATTTGTCTTTCTCTGATTGACTTATTTTCCTTAGCATAATACATTCTAGCTCCATCCATGTCATTGCAAATGGCAAGACTTCTTTTTTTTTTTTTTTTTTTTGGATAGCTGAGTATGAGTAACATACTCACTGAGTAACGTTGAGTAACTCATTGGGTAACTCACTGAGTAATGAATTACATTGTATATATAAACCACATCTTTTTTATCCATTCATCAATCAATGGACATTTGGGCTCTCTCCATATTTTGGCTATTGTTGATAATGCTGCTATAAATGTTGGGGTGTATGTACCCCATTGAATCTGTATTTTTGCATCCTTTGGGTAAATACCTAATAAACAAGCACACAAATTTTTAAATTTATCATTGTGAATAGCTTTAAAGGGAAAAATACAGAGGAATAGTCAGAGAGTTTCTCTAAACAATAGACATTTAAACTTAAATTTGAAAAATGTATAGGAATTGGTATAAAAATTTATAGGAATAGACTTGTTCCAAAGCTCTGAGAAAGCAAGTCAATATGGCTAAGCTTTCATAATTAAAGAGCAAAGGGGAAGTGAGTCAATGGCCAAAATAATACAGAACTTTTATAAGAATAAAAAGAAGTAACTGGATTATCTATTTTGTGTATCACTGGATTCCTAGCTTCTAGAATAATGTCTGGCTCATTAAAGATACTCACTAGGGGTACCTGGCTGGCTCATTTGGTAAAGCATGTGACTCTTGATCTGGAGTTCATGAGTTTGAGCCGCACACTGAGTGTAGAGATTACTTTTTTAAAATATCAAAAATACCCACTAAATAATGGTTGAACAAATGAAACAGGAAGACAGGATCACAAGTGTTTTCCAAGTAGATCACTCTGGTTGATGCGTGGAAAATAGTTTGGATGGTGGAGGTGAGGGCAAGACTAAAAGTAGAAATCAGTTAGAAGGGTATTAAAGTAATATATGCACTAGAAAATGATAATTTGGATTTGAGGAGTGATAGTGGAGATGGAGAGATGTATACAGATAGTCATATATTTAGAAGGTAGAATTGACTGGTTTGAGATAGTAATTGATTTGATGTGGAAGAATAAGAAAGTGGTGTCAAGTATAACTCCTGGTGTCTTATTTTCTGCATGAGTATGAAACAGACCAGGGACTGGACTCGGGTCCCCTCAATCTTGACTGCAAAATCTGGTGTTCTTTGGCTTCCTCCGTAAGGGGGAAAAGAAACCCGAATACTCTATGCCTTTCGAGTAGCATTATCTTTCAGGAAAACAGAGGGAGAATGCTTACCAAAAAGAGGATGCTTACTAGAGAGACTGATGAAGACTGGACCAAACCAGTCTGTGCCAAGGTGGACCCCAGTGCTGAACTTTCACTGAAGTTTTCTCTCATACTACTAAAATCGTGATGTTGGTGGAGATTTAACATGTCAGTTAGACATGGGACACATGAAGAAGCATGACCTTTAAATGTGAAAGTGCTAATAAATCCTAGCCTCTGCAGGCTTAGACGGCACCCTTTTCCCACCTAAGTCTCTTTAAAATAACTCTCCCTGACCTCTCCTAATGGAGTCAACCTGAGGATTTTTTTCTTTGTGCTATCTCCCTTCTGTCCAAGCATAAGCCATAATAAAGTGTTGCCTAAAACTCCCTGCTGCCTCCTATCTATTTCTATTGTTTAGAGACCCCAAGGTAGATAATGGTGCCATATCTCAGTGAACAAATTCTGAAAGAGGAACAGGTTTAGGAGAGAAGCATAAGCTCAGTTTTGGATATGTTAAGTTTGAGTTATTTATGTCCCATGCAAAAGAAAGAAAGATTAGGTCTCGAGCTCAGAAAAGAGGCTTTAATTGGAGATGCCAATTTGAAGTTTACCAGGTTATAGGTAGTAACCAAATCCTATTGAATAAGATCACCCACACTGAGATTGCAAAATGAAAAGGAAAAAGAGAAACGCTGCTCAAGCATTTGAGGAGCTTTTGAAGAGCTTTTAGCAAATGAAGAATTCCCAAAAGTCACAGAAGGAACTACCTGAATGTAAGAAGGAAGACCAGAAGAATGTAATATTCCAGGAAAAATACCTCTTTGATGCTTGGCCCAATACAATTCTGACCCTATAGCAAATGTCAAAGTGTCAGATTAGGTGTATAAAAGATGAGAACTAGCAGGGTATCACAGAAGTACTTTAATCTGGCCTCCTCAGATATAAAGAGAAATACTTACTGAGAGAAGTGACATTCATAAGCAACCTATGGCACAGCCAGGACTTCCAAACCAGAAGTATTATTTTCCCATTTAAAATACAGCTAACCTGGGGCACCTGGGTGGCTCCATCAATTAAGCGTCAGACTCTTAGTTTTGGCTCAGGTCATAATCTCACAGTTTGCGAGATGGAGGCCCGCGTGGGACTCTGTACTGACAGCACAAAGCCTGCTTGGGATTCTCTCATCTTCTCTCTCTGCCCCTTTCCTACTAGCTCTCTCTCTCTCAAAATAAATAAACTTAAAAATAAGAAGAAGAAGAAGTAAATGCAGCTAACCCTTGGACATGCAGAGGTTAGGGACATCAAACCCTCCCTTCCTCTGCAATCAAAACCGTGCATATAACTTTTGACTTCCCCAAAACTTAACTACTGATGGCCTACTATTACTGACCAGAAGGCTTACCAATAACAAAAAGTCAGTTAACATATATTGTATGGTATATGTATTACAAATTATATTCTTACAATAAAGTAAGCTCAAGAAAAAAGTTATTTAGAAAATCATAAGAGAAAATATATTTACAGTATAGAAAATCTATTTACAGCATACTGTAGTTATCCAAAAAAATCTGCATAAGTGAACCCACACAATTCAAACCATGTTATTCAAGGGTCAACTGTAGTTTAGAAATTTGCCATTCTTCATTTGAATATTCATAATTATTATAAAGTATTCCATAGGGAAAACTGATAAGTTAAGCTATTACCATTTTATAGGAAATAGAGACATTAGAAATGTTTTTAAAAGCTTGAGATCCTCAAGAAAGTTGAAAATCTATTAAAGAATATGAGTAAAAATAATTACATTATTTTTCCTGTAAAAAAAGAAGAGAGAAAGAAAGAAGGAAAGATAGATGAAGGCCATAGGGGTGCCTGAATTGCTCAGTCAGTGGGGCATGCAACTCTTTATCTCAGGGCTGTGTTCAAGCCCCACGTTGGATGTAGAGATTACTTAAAAATAAAATATTTAAAAAGCAAAAAGGAAAGAAGGGCACCTGGATAGGTCAGTCGGTTAAGTGTCTGACTCTTGATTTTGGCTCAGATCAGGATCTCACGGTTTATGAGATCAAGCCCGGTGGGGCTCTGTGCTGACTGTGCCCCTGTCTCTCTCTGACCCAGTCCTGCTCACACGTGCATGAGCTCTCTCTCTCCCTCTCAAAATAAATAAACATTTTTTTTAAAAAGGAAGGAAGAAAGGAAGAAGGGAAGGGAAAAAGAAAGAAAAAGAAAGTTGAAGTGCACAGATCATAAATTTTAGCTTCATTTACACAGGACTTCTCAGAGTATTTAGATGCTTTCTTCTATCTTCAACCACACTATACTCCTTCCCATTTTTGCCTCAAGGATTTCCCTTCCATTAGGTTTGATGACCCATCTCTCCCTATTTTTCTGATGAGAGGCCAGAAATTATGAAAATAAAAAGCGTCTCATTTGTATATTTGGTGCTTGCCTCTCAAAGTTATTTTAGTCAATGGCTGTCTACATCCCAGAGGGATAAATCTGATCCCTACTCCTAAAAATTCAAAGGTAAATTATTTTATTAACCCTATTACTGCCTTCATATTTGAGAGTCATGATAAATCAGAAATATGAAATATTAATTCTAGGTTGAATAGATTGGTAGTGTGCTGTGAGTCCATTAAAGTCTCAAGCCCAAAGTATCTATTTTACTTTATGTCTAAAATTCCTCCATTAGTGATTCATTATTCTCTTTAGAATTCCTTTTAAATGCCAGTAATAACTTTGAAAGGAATGAAAAACTACCACCATTTTGTGAATGGATTTGTTTTATTTCTCTGTTTTTGAAACACACTGTGAGAAATTTGAGATCACCATGAACCTGAGGTGGGTGAAGAGATTGTTACATGTGGGAAGAAAGGCACAGAAAGAGGAGGTAGGTAACAAGAGAAATGTTATTTACTTTAAAATTTTGTCTTGGGCCCACACTCTAAGCAATTATATCTTTGGAGCTCTAGTTATTAAGTGTCCTGCCCACTGATTGCTCACCATATTTGGTAGCTTTGTATCTAGGTCAAGAAGTAGGCATGTTCTTATACAGTCTTCTCTTAGGAGGCCAAATGTGTGTATGATATACCAAGAAATGTATGTGACCATAAAAATCGTTTTGGGGGGGCATCTGCCTGGCTCAGTACAACATGTGATTCTTGATCTCAGGGTTGTAAGTTTAAGCCCCACATTGGGTGTAGAGATTACTTAAAAATAATAAAATCTTTAAAAATAATTTTTTCCCATGCTATTAACACAGTTCTAGGAAGAATTTGGTATTCAAACTTCAAAATAAATTAAAAGTTTTTAAAAAAAGCCTTTATGTCAAATGAAAGGTTATTCTATCACAAATCCAGCTAAGGACTCTCTGATCTAAAGATACAGATTTTGAGCCTGCCCAGAAGGGGGAATGTGAAGGCACAAAATTATATTTAAAATATATAACTCAGAAATCAGATCATATTATTTCCCTTTTTAAAACCCACCAATGGGGCACTTGGGTGGCTCAGTTGGTTAAGTGGCTGACTTCAGCTCAGGTCATGATCTCACAGTTCGTGGGTTCGAGCCCCACGTCAGGTTCTGTGCTGACTGTTTGCTCAGAGCCTGGAGCCTGCTTCTGATTCTGTGTCTCCCTCTCTCTCTCTGACCATCCCCCACTCACCCTCTGTGTCTCTCTTTCTCTAAAAAAGAAATAAACATTAAAAATAAATAAATAAATAAACCCCACCAGTGGCTTCTCTTTGCACTTTGAATAAAGTCTAGCTGCTTGCCATAGCCTATAAGGCCTACTTAAGATTTCTAGCCTTCCTCTATGTTTACAATCTCATCTACTATTCTGCCCTTTTCTCCATTTACACTGGTTTTCTTAATGTCTTTTGACACACTTGAGTAGTTCTTGTCTTAGGGCCATTATATCTGTTCCAATGCCTGGACTATTCTTCCTTTAGATTTTGCATCATTGGCTCCTTTTTGCCAGTCATATGTCAGCTCAAATGTGACCTCTTAAAAGAGGTCTTCTCTTACCATTCTACCTAAAATAATCCTCATTATCTGAAATCATGTTATTTGCCTATAAATTCTACCATATCTCCAGCATTGAAAATAGTGTCAGGCACATAGTGGATATTCAATAAATACTTGTTGAATTAATGAATGAAGGATACAGGAAAAAGAGGGGACCATTGAAGTTACAAGGTCCCTAGGGAGGCAGAAGAGAGGGATTAGCCTTAAATTAGAAAGGAACACCTTTTCCATTGGTCACAGAGGGAAAGAGTCACAGATAGGTATGGAAGTAGCAAAGATTTTAAGTGTTGCTAGGAGAAAAGAAGGGGTAGAAATTTAAAAGCCCCCACTTTCTAAAAAAAGAAATAAATGCCCCCACTTTCTTTTTGAAATGTCATTTAAAGTCAATTCTGGGAATGAGGGGATAGGTAGTGATGGGTCCTGCTTCCATGGGAATCAGTAAATAAGATATTTGCTTTTTTTGTTTGTTTAAATTTCAGACATCTTTTTTTTTAAGTTAATTTATTTTGAGAGAGAGAGAGAGAGAGAGAGAGAGAAAGTGTACGTATGTGTGCAAGGGAGTGGTGTTAGAGCACAGAAAGGAGAGAGAATCCCAAGCAGGCTCCATGCTAGCCTATGTTGGGGCCCAGTAGGCAATAATAACCCTCAAACAATATTTGGCCTCTTGGGCCGCACATGTGGCTTCTGTTCATCCTATGATTTTCTCGTTACTTTGCAAAGAGGCATATACTTTTAGGCTTTGAATCAACTTGGGTCAGTCAGTGACCTTCCCTTACTTATTTTCTGGCTCTTTTGTCTGCTGTTGGGAGTGAACGTAATCCTTTGCCAAAAGATTTACATATAGAAGGATCAGCATCTTACCCTTGAATAACTGATGAAGGGCCTTAAGGAATGTATATCTCCTCGTAGAATTCGAGCATGTCTTTACTTCAGGAACCTTGAACTATGTAATCCTTAAAGAAATGATGTAATCACCCAGGGTATATAAGACCCTGGCTATCTTAATAAAAGTCCTTTTTTTTACCAACCGCCATCCACGCTGTCTGTCTCGTCTGTCTTGTCTGTCTTGTTCGTCTTGTCCGTCTTCTTTCTTAGAGATATTTTCGCCGACACCAACCCCCTACTCGGGACCTTTAGACTGTGGTGTGTGGGCTGGTCCCCCGCATACAGAGTGGCGCCCGAACAGGGACACAAGACACAAGACAGGAATTTCAGGTTTAACTCATTCTAAATTGCCTGGCCCCCTCTCTGAAATTCATCATCTAAGGCTACAATTTAAGATTTTCCGTGAGCAGGCACAGCAAATAGTAAAACAGTGCCCTTCTTGTATAGTGCATTTACCTGTTCCTCATTTGGGAGTAAATCCTCAAAGACTAGTGCCCAATGCCATCTGGCAAATAGACATAACACACATTTTACAAGGTATAGTAGAACGGGCACATCTATCTTTAAAATATACCCTTGATAAAATTAAAGGGGGGAATGGTACCCCATCAAGGGATCTCCCAGGAATCTTTTGCACCATGCACTGTTTATTTTAAATTTCTTAACTTTGGATAAAGAAGGACGCTCAGCTGCTGAACGTCTCTGGCAAAATGAGACACACAAAAAAAAAACTTTTGCTACCATGCTTTGGAAAGACCCTTTGGATAACAAATGGTACAGTCTGGACCCAGTTTTAATCTGGGGATGAGGATCAGTTTGCATTTATTCACAAAAACAGATGCAGCCAGATGGCTGCCAGAGAGATTAATAAAACAAATCGATCAAAATACTCAGTCCTCCAGGGAGAAAAAATCTCCTTGAGAGAAATCTTTGTCTTTTCCTTTAGGACCATGCTGGGAAAAGAAGCTTCAAAAGGAACCTGGAGAAGAGGAGGAAGGAATGCATCGACAGTCCCTTCTTCGTGGATTTTATGGACTTTTACCCTATCCCCTTCCATGTTTAAGACCTATTGTGGTTTTATTGATCTTGGTGCCCTTGGGCCCTGTTCTATTCAATAAGGTCATGGCTCTCCTAAGGCAGCAAATAGGCGCAGCCTACCCAAGTCCATTATATTAAGCTTGATATGGCTGATCAGGAGGCCGATGGAAGAGCTATATTCTGGCAAGAGGCACGGGCTGGCTAGCCAATGACGGGTAAGAGAGCCTTACCATTCTTTCCACCTAAGACAGGCCGCTCAGACACAAGCTTCTGAGTGTGCCCATGACGGGTAAGAAGGATTGGCAGGTCTCCAACCTAAGACAGGCACAGTCCTTTCCTTGCCCATACATTCGTATTCTGGAAGAACCCCCTTTTTTTAATTTATAGAAAAAAAGGGAGGACCTGTGGGGAGCAGCTAAGATCTCAGCTGCTTGGCCATTTGCTAGCCGGATTTGTCACTCCCTGAGGGGAGTTGCAAAATAGGCAGGGGAGCGCCACTCCCTGTCAGAGAAGCCAAAAGACCAAAGATCAACTGCCTGCAGGCAGGGTGGTATCGGCCCCTCAGGCGCTGTGCTAAAACACTTTAGTCTGGTTCCCCTTTTACTTCAGTCTTAATCCCTTAACCCTGTTTCCTAGCAACTGACGTAGGTCAGCTGCTTTGTGTTTCCCGCCTTGAAAGCTTTATAAGAGACAGTTTTCTAAATAAAGCTCTCTCTCTCCTTTTGCCTGATAGGAAACTGTGAGTTGTGTCTTTACTCTCTGTGCGTCCCCTCTCCTGCCCTTTCTTTCCCTCCCTCAGGAAAAGAACCCATGAGGACTCACCGCCCCTCGGGCCGGAGCAGCCGGGGTGGGACACGACAATCCACGGGGCTGAGTTCCACAACTACAAGTTCATGACCTGAGCCAAAATCGAGTTGGACACTTAACCACCCAGGTGCCCCTAAAATTTACACATCTTGAAGCCAAGCCCAGTTGGTAGTTTTCATTTCCTGAGTAACAGTACTTTGGTTAAAGCATTTTATTTACATTAACTCATTCAGTCCTCACAACAACCTGAGTCTGCTATTCACCAGTTTACGGATCAAGAAACTGAGATTCAGAGAGTTTAAATAACCTGCACAAAATCACAGAACAGAAAAGTAGTATTGCTAAAATTCCAAAGATTTTATTTATGTGTCCCTTGTATGCTGCCTGTCAAATACCTAAAATAAACAGACTTCTAGTTCATCAATTTGATCATTGATATCCCCTGATATTCCCTGGTCAACCCCTAGTCCAGGTTTTAAGTGTAATATGCAAAATAACAATTGCTGTAAGTTACATATCCTGAAAGGACAATTCATAACTCTCATTAAGAAAGTATCTGGCTTTGCATCAGCCTTCTTTTCTTCCTTTCTGAATGTTTATATCTAAAAGTCATTTGGTTAGGTGGGGCTAAGCAAAGTAGGCCCTACAATCAGGGTGTAGAAGAGCAGCCTGATATGAGGTATTGGAACATGAGCAATGTGCGAAGGGTGAATATGTGGGCTGATGGTACAAGATGTCAGAGTCCAAGCAGAGGAAGGAGGGTGAGGGGTGATGGCAGCAGTGGCAATGGAGATCGGTTACAGACAGAGGTAAGTTATCAAATAGATGAATGTATTGAAGACAATGGAAGTTGATTTTATTACTGAAGAGAGATGAGAGAAGGGAGTTACAAATATGGAAAAGCAGAAATTAGAGTAAAGTCTGCGGTGTTGGATTGGAATTGTAGGTATCAGTGTGAACTCAGGATTTTCAATAGGTAGATCTGGAAGTAAATATAGATGTGTGTGGATGCTTATGTGAGCATATATATACATGATGTATATTTTCAAGCCATGTTCATTGACTGGAAGTGGTGACACCCCAACAGCAGTAAGCATACTTAATATCCCCATCTTGATTTCTAAATCCTGTTCTCCACTAAAAGGCCATTTTCTCTAAAAGGAACTGGGGCTTCTTGGAGAAATAGCTAATTTCAAGGCTAGGGTAGGGAAGATACAACATGAACCTGCAACATTTTACTTATATGCCAGAAAGTAAGGAAGTATTCAAAGAATGATGGGAACATGTCAAAAGGATACAGAGGACAGCTTGAAGGGGCCCCCACAGGACCAGAAGGAGACATTTTGAGAATCAAAAAAATAACAATAGTGACAGATTATAACCCATTGTATAAAATAGTAATCCATACATCTAAACTGATACCAATAAACCAAAAGGCATAGAAGAAAGCTTTTTGTTAAAGGAATGCCAACAGTGAATGTAGAAGGAATGATGGAATTAAAAAATTATCATTTGGCAACCATACTAGTAATAATTAATTAAACCAAGAAGCATCTATATATGTTAAGCCACTTGGTGGCTATATATATATAGCCTCAAAGTACCTCCTTACAAAATCCTTATTAAGAAAGGGAAAAGAACAACTTTACTATGAAAAAATCTGGCGAATATCACTTAATCTGTGAACAATTAGCATAGTGATAGGAAAATTGAAATCGTTACTACCTGATGGTATGCAATGAGGAAAACAAAGAGCATCACTCTGTGCTATGCTTGTTAAAAATGTGTAACCTGAATCTAATTGAGAGGAAACATCAGACTAATCCAAACTGAGGAACATTCTATAAAATAACTCACCTATAATCTTTTAAAGTACCAAGGTCATGAAAATCAAAGAAAGACTATGGAGCTATTTTGATTAAAGACTAATCAGATGTGATAATTAAATGCATCACCAAAAGGCTACTATTGGGGCAATTAGCTAAACTTGAGTGGAGTCTGTGGATTAGATAATAGTAATACATCAATGTTAATTGACTGATTTTGATAATTTATGGATGATGAAGAATCATATGGGCGACTTACTCTCAAAGGTTTAGAAATTTAAAAAATATTTTTGTACTATTCTTATAACCTTCCTGTAAGTTTGAAGTCTTTTAAAATAAAAAAGGAAAAAATGTTAGCCAGGGAGTCCAAAGAATACCCTGTGTTTTAAATGTAAAATGCCAATGCCAATGTTTTAAATGGAAAACATCATTCCTGGAATTGTAGATAGAAAATGTTGTTTTGTGGGCTTAATAATGGCAATTGTTCTCCATCTAACCACATCCTTCAAGATCCTAATAGAAACCTACTTCCTCCTGGAAGCCTTCTTTGAGTCTTCCAGCCTACACTCATCATCCATTCCAAATCAGAACGCACAATACATATCTTTGCATTACTTCCTTAGCACTTAATCATATATGACCTTATTACTTCTCTTGTACTATTATCATACATAAGTTTTTAAATTTTATTTGGTTTATTTATTTTTGAGACAGAGAGAGACAGAGCACGAGCAGGGGAGGGGCAGAGAGAGAGAGGGAGTCACAGAATCTGAAACAGGCGTCAGGCTCTGAGCTGCCAGCACAGAACTGGATGCGCATCATGACCTGAGCCGAAGTCAGACACTTAGCTGACTGAGACACCCAGGCGCCCCTATCATACATAATTTTTGAGTTCTTGTTTAAATCTTTTCTTAAATATGTCATCTTCGTAATTCTAATCAACCTAGGAGCAGACACCATATATGATCTCCTTTTCTTCCCAGAGTACCTAGCATATGTTTGTTTGTTGTTGTTTTGTTTTTTATTGAAGTGTAGTTGACACACAGCATCACATTAGTATCAGATGGACAGCATAGTGACTTGACAACTCTATAATTATGGTACCTAGCATATGTTTTGAAATTGCATTTTCACATTCCAAGGACTGTCGAAGGATAATGGATCGCACTTAGTGAATATTTCTTGCATTGTAAACAGTAATTCCTACATATATAGAATGCTTTACATTTTATGCAGCACCTACACATCTATTATCTCATTTTTTTCTACATAACTCTGTGAGGTAGGGCTGCCAAGTGGTAAACATGCTCAGAGTAAAGCTGATTCCCTGGAAGTCACAAAGTCATTTAATAGCAGAATTGGGATGCCAACCTTGGTCTTCAGTTTCCAACTCCAGAGCTTTTTCCATAGGAAACAGGTAACAAGTCTGGACACACTGATGGTCATAGGTATTTTCTATTGCTGCTGTAACAAGTTATCATAAATTTAGTGGCTTACACAACACAAATACATTAGCTTAAAATTCTGTAAGAAAGAAGTCTAACATAGGTCTCACTGGGCTAAAATTAAGGAGTCAGCAGGGTTTTATTCCTTCCTAAAGACTCTAGAACAGAATCCATTTCCTTGCCCATCCAACTTCTGAATGTTAGTCATGTTCTTTGGCTCATGTTACCCTTTCTCCATCTTCAAAGCAAGCAAAGGCGCATCTCTTTTTGCTCTTGTTTATAATTACATCTTCTCCTCTCTCTTCCACTTATAAAAACCATTGTGATTAAGTTGGATTTGCCCAGATAATCCAAGATAATCACCCTATTTTAGGGTTGGTTGATTAGCAACCTTAATACCTTCTATAATCTTAATTCCTCTGCTATGTATCCTAACATATTCACAGATTCCAGAGATTAAGACATGGACATCTTGGGGGCCACTATTCTGCCTATCATGTGTATATTCTTCAAAGTTTTACTTCCCCCAAATTCCCTGAGTACTTTAACATCTTAACTCATGATATGAGCATTTCTTCCATCTACTAAAAATCAATCATCATATTCTAACAGGATACTTTGTTTACTAATACATTATTAAATTGTAGAAATCAGCTTTTATGAAAAATGAGCTGGAGTTTGATTTACAAAAATCAATATTCTTTAAGTCCACTGCTTCTTAATTCAATAAATAAAGGAATTGAGGTCAGTGACACTAAGTAACTTGGTCAAGGATATACACCTAGTAAGCGGCAGAGTAGGAATTCAAACCAGTCCTTTGCAAAGATCAAAGCTTTTCCATTATATCATTTTTTCACCAAGAATAGATCCTCCCAGGGCCTAATGCCCTAATTTAATGCCAGTGACTTAAACATCAATCTGTTCCTAATCCATCATTCACTTTTTATAAACTGCCTTGCAAATGTAAATCCTTGTGAAAGATTAATACAGATCCCTCCAGTAGCCAATTAAATAAGACGATGGTTGTACACATATGTTGTAAAGGGAAAGAAAAATGTATGTGATAGATGTACACATCAGTGTATAAGTAGACAGTTGTGAAAGAAAGGAAAGGCTTGGAAGAGGCTGGATCAGGTCCTGACTCTGCCACTTGTATGATCATGGACAAATCCTGAACTCTGGTAAATGATCTTTACCTTGGTTTTCTGATCTATAAAATATTTATAGAGTTGGTGTGAGAATTAAATGCCATAATTCTTGAAGAGCACTTATGACAGAGACTGGCCCAAAGTATGTGCTTAAGAACTGTTGACAAGTATACAGATCCTGATAGCTTCTCTACCAACTTCACAAATTGATCCTGGAATGGGTGATTTCTTTATCAACCACAAGGTGGAGGTAGAGACACAGGAATGATTGTCTTGTTTATCAGGAATTTTGAACTTAGCAGGTAAAAAGTTTTCTGAGTCTACCTTTAAGCCATCACACAAATTCCTCCATCATGGGACCTTTTGTTTTTTGCTTGTTTTTTGTTTTTCAGAGAGAGTTAGATAGACAATGGGGCTTTCGATAGACATTCCTTAATAATGTGAATTTGGGAGCACCTTGGTGACTCAATTGGTTTTGTGTCCCACTTCAACTTGGGTCATGATCTCACTGTTACAGTGGGTTTGAACCCCACATTGGGCTCTGTGCTGATTGCTCAGAGCCTGGATTCTGTGTCTCCTTCTTTCTCTGCCCCTCCCCTACTTGTACTGTGTATCTCGCTCAAAAATAAATAAAACATTTAAAAAAAATAATGTGAATTTTAATTTCACCTGGAGAAAATATTGTATCTGGTCTAGAAGAGGTGACTGTACAGTTATAAGAAAAAATCTTTACACTTATTTTCTTCTTCCTCACTCTAGAGGCAAGAGGCTGTTTTTGTCTACACTCTTTGGTCTAAAGGGCATACTTACCTTTCTTCGAAGAAGCCCACTGGATCCTCATGAAAATAGGACTCCTGGAAGTCTATTTTAGCATCCCAGAATTCTCAGGATGTAGATTTGGCTTTAGTTGTTCTCAGAGGATCACTTTGTAGGGATATTTTTATAAGTTCATTAAAAACTCAATTCTCATTACCTTCGGGCATGAGCTTACACGCTATGTACATATTATAATTATAGTCTCAAAAATTATATATTATATATATAGTTAGGATTAGTATCTCAGTAAAATCATAAAGTCCACTCAAAAGATAAAGGTACTATCAAATATCAACTTCAAAGGGCCACTACTTTTAGGACTCAAGAAAGCATTGCTGCAAAAGCAGAGCTTAGATTCCCCCCCAAATCTAATTGGGTAAAAGAAATCCCTTCGTTTCCATGTATAACCAAAGGGTGATTAAGTGAGCCAAGTAAAGGAGAATGAAAGAGGAAAGATCATTCCAAGCTGAATTCCAAGACATGCAAAGGGTTAAAAAAGAAAAAAGCAAAATTCTTGTAGATTTGAAAGTAATTACATATGGCTTAACAGTGAAGATTGAGGGGGATGTCAATAGTTAAAACTGGAGGGGTAAGCTGGAGACAAATCATTAGGCCCTGTGTTTTATGTTGAGTATAGACTTTATCTGAGGACAGTGCAGAGTCCCCAAAGGGCATAAAGGTGGGACAAGACAAGATCCGATTCATGCTGTAGAAAGATCATTCTGCTGGGGTGCCTGGTTCTCTCAGTGGGTTAAGCATCTGATTGTTGATTTTTGCTCAGGTCATGATCTCATGGTTGGTGAGATTGAGCCCTACACTGGGCTTTTCACTGACAGTGCAGAGCCTGCTTGGGATTCTCTCCCTGTCTCTCTGCCCCCTCACACATGCTCACTCTCTCTCTCTCTCTCTCAAAAATAGATAAATGAACAGTCAAAAAAAAAAAAAAAGACAGAGATACCTACCAAAACAATACAAATATTTTTACAGCAATACTAAAGCACTATTTAAGAAAGAAAGAAAAAAACAAAGAAAGAAAGAAAGATCATTCTAGCTTCAAGATAGAGACTAGAGGAAGGCAAGACCAGATGGAAGGTGTGTTGAATATTGTGTTTGTTTCTCCAGATAGTTTTTCCATCCTGCTCCACTTGCTTTGTGTCACAGAATTTTGACTTGTATGGGCTCCAAACAGGCTCCCTTGCCCACTAGCTTCTGGTTGGGCCCAGCATTGAGAAATAGCAGGAGATACGAGGTCAAGAGGAAAGAAAGATCTGAGTATTTATGCCCCAGCTCACTCCCTGACAGAGTAGCTTTGTGGATACTTCCCTCCACCAAAGGTTATGTAGCTCTTATGAGGCAGAACCCTCCATTCACATGCCTTCTTCAGATTCTGGTAATCACTCTCTCCTTTATTGTTTTATGCCTTTGGCTAGTAATGATTCCCACCATTGCTGGCACCAGGGGGAGATTTATATCCCACGTTGATTTCCCTAAACCCCACACATATTTTGTAAATAGTTCCTTAATTAAACACACAGCAAACTATCCAGTATGAGTGTGCCATCTATTTTCTGCCAGAACTCTAACTGATATAGAAAGAAGCAAGCAGTAATAATGATAGCTAAGATTAATTATATTCCATCATTCTCCTAAACAGTCTGCATATGTTAACTCATTTAATGCTCACAGCAACTCTATGAGGTATCTCTCCTTTATGAATCTCTCCAAATATGTGCTGGAAACCATTTCTGAAGTAAGGCTGGTTTGCAAGGTGGGGACCTCCCGCTGTCAGATGGCGACATGTCTACCCCCAATCAGTTATTTTTGCTTGAGCACAGACCCCGACCCCCAGGGCGCATTGCCGACTGGCATCCAGAGTGACTTGTCTTCTTATGCTAAAAATATTCGAATTGTACCTTGTGAAAAAACTTATTATAGGAGTTTCTTCTTTTGTGATTATAGGAGCAAATATTATATTTACTGAGAAATCTGTTTTTCTTCCCCTTGAGAAAACAGGCTATGGACCCCTGTTCACAAAGAACTAACTCTTGCCTTGTACTTGAATGCTAAAGATACCTTCCTTCCCCATGTGATAAGCATCTAAGTTACCTACTTCAATCACTATTGATAAAGATTATGCATGAGTCTTTTACCAATCTATGTTCTGGGAAATTTTTACATACCAAAGAATTTCTCATCAGAAATCATTGTCTAAGGCAATTGCCACTTATGTTTTGTACCCCATACATTTTTTTCAATAAATAAAGCTGATTCTCCAGTCAGTGCAGAGATACCTGCCTCGTGATCAGAAAGGAACTGAGGCTCTCTCGTTCCCTTTCACTGACACCATCCATCCTTCAGGGAGCCCTGAACCTGCTGGAGCTGGACTCCAGCAAATATGAACCTGAGGTATAGAGAGATTAGATAACTTTCCCCAAATCCCAGAGCTAGTAAGGAGCTAAACCAGAATTTAGATACACACAGTCTGTTTCTAAAGTCTGTGTTCTTAACCACTATACTCCTTTGAAGAGGTAAGAGTTGATTGTAAGTTGAAGCAATAGCAGTAGAATGGAGAGAAATCAAAAGGTTTAAGAGATATTACTGCTAATCTCAGCATAATTTAGAAGATGAGTTGGGATCAAGAGGCAATATAATTGCATTGGTTTAAGAATGAAATGAACCCTTGTTATAATTTGGATTTTACTACCTGGGTGATCTTGAGTGAGCCACTTTACCATTCTGGGTATTAGTTTCTTCATCCGTAAAATGGGGTCAATAATACCTACTCCATGGAGTGGCTCTAAGAATTAAACAAAGTATTAGAAGTCCCAGCCAGAACAATTAGGAAAGAAAAAGAAACAAAAATCATCCAAATCAAAAAGAAGTAAAACTGCCTTTATTTGCAGAGAAACAAAAGGCATCCAAACCAAAAAGGAAGAAGTAAAACTATCTTTATTTTCAGATGTCTTCATCTGGGGAGAGAGAGAGAGAGAGAGAGAGAGAGAGAGAAGAGAGAAGCAAGAAAACAATCTCATTTATAATCACACCAATAAGAATAAGATACCTAGGAATAAATTTAACTGAGATCATGAAAGATGTATACACTGAAAATTATCACGCTGATAAAAAAAATGAAGAAGACACAAATAAATGTAAAGATATTTGTGCTCATGGATTAGAAGAATTAATATTATTAAAATGTTCCTATGACCCAAAGCAATTTACATATTCACAGAAATTCTTATCAAAATTCCAATGGCATTTCTCACAGAAATAGAACAAATAATCCTAAAATTTGGATGGTACCACAGAAGACCCTAAATAGTCAAAGCAATCTTAAGAAAGAAGAACAAATCTGAAGACATAATGCCTTCTGATTTCAAACTATACTACACAGACATAGCAATTAAAACAGTATGATATTGGCATTAAAAAAAGATACATTGAGGGACACGAGGGTAGCTCAGTTGGTTAAGTGTTTGACTCTTGATTTCAGCTCAGATCATGATCTCAGGGTCATGAGTTTGGACCTACATTTGGTTCCGTGCTCCGCATGAAGACTACTTAAATTGAAAAATAAAAATAAAAATGACACATAGATCAGCAGAACAGAATAAAGAGTTCAGAAATAAACCCACATATATGTGGTCAATTAATTTCTAAAATAGCCAAGAATCTACAATAGGTAAAGGATAATCTCTTCAATAAATGGAGTTGGGAAAATTAGACAGCCATATGCAAAAGAATGGAACTGGACCCTATCTTACACCATCCACAAAAAACAACTGAAAATGAATTAAAGACTTGAATGTAAACCTGAAACTATAAAACTCCTAGAAGAAAATATATGGGGTATGTTCCTTGACATTGGTGTTGGAGGTGATTTTTTGGATTTGACACCAAAAGCAAAGGCAGCAAAGGCAAAAATAAACAAGTGGGACAACAAGAAACTAAAAAGCTTTTGCACAACAAAGGAAACCATCAACAAAATGAAAAGGCAACTATGCAATGAGAGAAAATATTTGCAAGTCATATATTTGATAATGGGTTAATATCCAAAATATATCAAGAACTCATACAACTCAATAGCAACAATTAAACAAATAATTCAATGTGAAAATGGGCAGGGGACCTGAATAAACATTTTTCTGAAGAAGACATACATATAGCCAACAGGTATGTGGAAAAGTGCCCAAATCACTAGTCATCCAAAAAATCCGAATCAAAACTACAATGAGATATTACCTCACACCTGTTAGAATGGCTAGTATCCAAAACAATAAACAATCAAACAAACAAATAAGAAATGAAAAGTGTTGGTAAGGATGTGGAGAAAAGGGAATCCTTATGCACTGTTGGTGGGAATGTAAATCGGTATAGCCACTATGGAACAGTATGGAGGGTCCTCAAAAAATTATACAGAGAAATGACGATTCAACAACTGCACTTTTGGATATTAATCTGATGGAAATGAAAACACTAACTTGAAAAGATATCTGCACCCCTACATTCACTGCAGCATTATTTACAACAGCCATGATGTGGGAACAATCTAAGTGTCCACTGATGGATGAGTAAATAAAGAAAGTGTCGTACACATACACACAGACACACAGTGGAACATTATTCAACCATAAGAAAGAAGGAAATCCTGATATTTGCAAAAACACAGTTGGACCTTTCTTCCCTTTGGTTATTCACAGTACTTTGGTTATCTATGGCATCTTTATGGCATGTCTTTAACTGTGTCTGCTTTTACCCTTAGTGGTTCATATGTCTCTTTTCCCTGTGAAGCTCCATTAGTCAGGGTCAGAGTTGTAGAATCCTGATTCTTATCCTTAGCTTTAGTTACTACCAAAATTGTAGCCTATAAGGAGTGCTTAGTAATACTTATTGGATGAATAAATAACTCAGCACTCCCAGGAAATTATTTCCTGAGTTTTATTTCAATTTGACTTTCCTGCTATCATGAAGATGAGAAAATTACTCTGCTACTTTATTACTTTTCTTGTTTATTGACACACTAGGTGCTTAGTAAATATTAAATAAATGAACTAACATTAAGCAATTACAGTAAACTGGCAGCCCAGAACATCAGAGGTGGTGGAGTCAGATTAGCTGGATTCAAATCAAGGCTCTAATGCTGTGAGATATGGAGCAAGTTACATATTCTCAATGAGCTTCAATTTTCTCATATGTAATGGAGGATAATAGAACTTACGTCACTGACATAAAAGAATTGTGAGAGCTAAATGAGGTAATGCTGGCTGGCTCATAGTAAGGGGTTAACAAATGTTATCCACATAGGGCCAAGGGTAGGGAGATAGCTTGGAGCCACCATTTTTTTTTAATGGTTTAATGTTTTTTATTTATTTTTGAGAGACAGAAAGACACAGCACAAGCAGGGGAGAGTTAGAGAAAGAGGGAGACAGAGAATCCAAAGCAGGCTCCAGGCTCTGAGCTGGGGCCTGAACCCACGAACCATGAGATCATGACCTGAGCCGAAGCTGGACGCTCAACCGACTGAGCCACCCAGGCGCCCCATCTTTTTTTTAAGTCAGTATGCGAAGCCTAGTATACAGAGCATTACTCTGAGTCCAGTCTCCTCAACAACTAGGCAAATGAGTAAGTCTCAAACTTTAGAGGACTTAAGAAATAACTAGGGAGATAGTTTAAATATCAGAAATGTAGATTCCTAGGTCCACATTTTGAGGAACACTACACTAGGCCCTGAACAGATCAACTTGATAACTGAAATTGGCTTGATATTGCTACCATGTCCTTGACCAGGGACTGAACTTTTCCTGCTTCTGCACTGACCCACGTTAGCACTAAATTTCAGTCTCTCCTGATCTGCTGCACAGCCAATGTATAACATTGTCGGCTCCTGCCAGATGTTTCCTCAATTATTACTGCCCCCAATATCATGCTAATTTCCATCTTCCTACTTCCACTAGTTCCTCAGTCCGAAATCCTTCCTTTCCAACTTTTCTATTCAAAATTTCCACCAAGATTTGGCTCAAACTACTCCTGCTCCTGGCCCCATCACATGTACCTCCTCAGAAGCTTTCTTGGGTATCTTACTTGTACCTCTTTCTCCTTTATTCCTTGCTTGTCCACTTGTGCTTCTTTCAAACATTGCTTTAAGATTAAATAGAATGATTCCTGTGAAAAATAAGGTCTTTCAAGTTTATTTTCCAGAAGGGTATTTATCTTATATTAGTGAACCAAGAGGGTTGAGGTCACAAAACTCATAACTAATTCCAAAGCTGCACCATGTTGTCAGCATCTGGTCTCCATGAAACTAAGGTGTCTACGTGATATTTACACTAAAAACCATTATGATAATCTAAGTTTTTTTTAACTCAGAATTTCTGTTAAAGAATAAGAAAAGTATGGTGGAAGATAAAACAAACTGTTAACTATTACCTTTGTGAAGGTAATAGTTCCTGAAAGTCAGACCTGTACTTTATCACCAACATCTTTGACCCCCTGCAGTACCTAGCAAAATATTTTGCACCAAGTAGGTACTCAATATGTGTACAATGAAACCATGGCCTGCTGATTCAAGTTCTTGATTTTGTTGCCCCACTGGATAAACACTAAGGCCTGGGGAGTATAATTTACTTCCACGATCAATTGTTTAAATATGAGATGAGGGGTGCCTGGGTGGCTCAGTCAGTTAAGTGGCCGACTTCAGCCCAGGTCATGATCTCACAGTTCGTGGGTTCAAGCCCCGCGTTGGGCTCTGTGCTAACAGCTCGCTCAGAGCCTGGAGCCTGCTTCTGATTCTGTGTCTCCCTCTCTCTCTGACCCTCCCCTGCTCACACTCTGTGTCTCTCTCTCTCAAAAATAAATATGTTTAAAAAAATAAATAAATAAATATGAGATGAAAGAGAAAGTATAAAGTTATGCCTGTATTATATACTGAATTGTGTCCATCCAGAATTCATATGTTAAAGCTAACTCCTAGGGTGACTGTATTTAGAGATAGGCCTTTCAGGAGGGAGTTAAAGTTAAATGAGGTCATAATGGTGGGGCCCTAATCCAATATGACTGATATTCTTATAAGGAAAGACAGACTCTAAGGGATATATGTAACAGAAAAAAGGTCATGAGAGGACACAGTGAGAAATTGGCCATCTGCAAGCCACAGAGAGAGACCTCCGGGAAAACTAAACATGCTAACACTTGATCTTGGACTTATAACCTGTAGAAAATCAGAAAATAAATTTCTGTTCAAGCCACTCAGTTTGTTGTAGTTTGTTATAGCAGCCCTAGCAGACTAAAGTAGACCTTATTCTACTTTCTTTTTTTTTAATTTTTAATGTTTATTTACTTTCGAGACAGAGACAGAGACAGAGACAGAGTGTAAGTGAGGGAGGGGCAGAGAGAGAAGGAGACAGGATCTGAAGCAGGCTCCAGGCTCTGAGCTGTCAGCACAGAGCCCAAAGAGGGGCTCAGACTCATGGACCTGCGAGATCATGACCTGAGCCAAAGTCAGACACTTAACCGACTAAGCCACCCAGAGATCCCAGATCTTGTTCTACTGTCTAATGAGAGCAGAATCTCCCCAAAGTGTGTTCAGTAGAACTTCAGCAGGGTATTAATGGAGGTCTAGAAAAGAGGTTGTTCAATAGTCAAATAAGCTTGAAAAATATAAGGTTGAACAAATTAAAGCTGATTCTCAGGATCTTTAATTTGCTAACATATATTCTGATTCTCCAAGAGGACAAAATAGTATGTAGCATTTTCAAACTTGCCTGACTATAGAAATACCTTTTTTTGAGGAGGGAGGGGGCAGATAGCAGTCTTGCAAGTCTGGTATTTTGCGGGAAACAATTTGGAAAAGACTTATTTATAGTTTTGGGGAACCTGACTGGTCAGTCCTTGAAGCATACAACTCTTGATCTCAGGGCTGTGAGTTTGAGCCACATGTTGAGTGTAGAAATTCCTTAAAAGTAAAATCTTAAAAAAAGAGAGAGAGAAGAAAAAGAAAATCTTATTTTAGTTTTGTTTTTCTTATCCTGATCAGCCTGTTCTTTACTGTCTCACCATCAGGATCTAGACAGATGTTCAAGAACCTTGGAGAGTAGGGGTCAGCTTCAAATGAATTATTCCTGGAATGGGGAATGCCCATCCATGGAGGTCTGCCAAGTTTGTTCCTTCAATGACCAACCCAGAGTAAGAAGTGGTAATGACCAAACCCAAAGGAAGAATAGTTAAAAAGGAAGGGCTAAAATCGAACCTGAGTTTCTACAAGGAAGTCAAACTGCACTGGCAAACAAGACCTTTGTAAATACTTCTTGTTTTTTATTCCTTTTGTATTTCCCTAAAATTGTTGGTAATAAAATCCTTTACCAAAAAAATGACTCTGTGAGCTTGCAGTCTAAAAAAGAAGAAAGATGAAGAAAGAGTATATCTGATTCTATAGCTAGATTGGGGAAAGAATGAGGTTGAGGGGTGGCAGAATAGTCCAAACACAGTGTGTGGTGGCAACAATCAAGAAGAGAGGAAAGGAGACAGTCTGTGGTGCTTGTAACAAGGAAGGCGTAATAAACGAAGCTCTTCGTGGCTTGTGCAATGCCATTTAGAGGATTTTTTTTAAGTTTATTTATTTATTTTGAGAGAGAGAGAGAGAGAGAGAAAGAGAGAGAATCCCAAGCAGGCCTGCAGGGTCAGCACAGAGCCAGATGTAAGGCTTGAACTGATGAACGGTGAGATCATGACCTGAGCCAAAACCAAGTATTGGTTACTTAACCAACTGCATCTCCCAGGTATCCTGGGATTTAGAGTAAAAAAAAAAAAAAAAAAAGATCTGAATGGAGATTACTTGACTCTATCATGGATGGGGGTATCCTGTACCAAAGTTAGATATCCAAAGGGTCAGTGTTTAACATGTATTTATTTAGTACTTTATGTATCAATACCATTCTAGCAAAGAAACAAGACAAAAATCTGCCCTCCCAATCTTTCATCCTAGAGGGAGTTTATCATATTTTATTTTTATTATAAGATATATCATACATACAAAAGGTGTTCCACAACATATGGGATCATATTAAAGAATAATCATAAAACAAATACACATCTACAAACAGCCCAGCTTAAGAAATAGAATACTACCAGTACACAATGAATCCCTCATCTGGTTTTTTTATATCATGTTTCCCTCCTGCAATACACACAGAAGTAATTATTATCCTGAGTTTTGTATTAATAATTTCTTTGATTTTCTTTGTAAGTTTTTTCACACCATCTGTATATCCCTAAATATGATTGTATCAGTCGGGGTTCTGCCAGAAAACATACGACACACTCAAATTAGGATATAAGGAGGCAGGATATTTAAGAATACTATAGGATACTATCTGGAGGCTAGTAACTGCTCTTTACCACCCTAGGATTGAAGAGGGAGAGGAGACAGTAGCTACCAAAAGTAAGAAATAGTGGGCTGTGTGAAAAGGGCCACTTTATTGGAGCTGCAACCTTGGGAGGAGAGAATCCAACCAGCTCCCAGAAACCCACAGTGAGAGTACCAGAAAATAAATACCTGACCTCACTCTTCCAGTTCTCCACTCCTCTGCTGATGCCTACCATCAGCCAAACGTAAACAGAAGCCAGGAGTCAAAAGAGCCCTTTGATCCAGTCCATCCAACTTAGCCTCCTAGAAATAAAAGTGTGGAGAGTGAATCTGGAGGGGCAAACTGAAGATAGTCAACCTACATATGTTGCTTATTTTGCCTTTTTAAGTTTATATAAATGGAATCATACAGAATGTACTCTTCCGTGACTTGCCCTTTTTGTTTACACATTAGAGAGTTCAAGTGTGTAGATATAGTACATTCATATTCAGTTCTGTGTAATTTCCCATTGTACGAATCTCCTACAATATATTTATCCATTCTACAGATGATGGGTGTTTGGATTGCTTCTAGCTTGTTGTTTTCACAAACAATGTGGCTGTGGATATTTCTATGTGTGTCTCTTGAAGTACAGATGCAAGAATGCATATATGTATATGGAATTTCTCAGTAATAGGATGTGTACAAGTTAAGCTTTAGTAGACAATACCAAACTATTTTCCAAAGTCATAGTAATTGACACTCCAACTAGCATTAAATGAAGGTTCCTGTCACTCCACCATCTAATACTATTATTACCAAACTTGCTAATTTTTGTCAGTCTGATAGGTGAGAAATAGTATCTTATTGTAGCTCTAATTTTCATTTCCTTGTTCTAACAAACTTGAACATCTTTTTACATGCTTACCAACCATATATATGATTATTTTTTTCTTTTGCTCATTTGTCAGTTGTATGTGTTATAAATATTAATCTCCCCATTAGTGCCTTGTTTTTTTCACTCATAATATTGTATCTTTCAATGTACAGTTGTTAATTTTAACATAATTTAGTTTATACTTTTTCCCCTTCATATAAAATCTTTGGTTCCCCTTTAAGAAATCCTCCTCTCCCTGAGGTCATAAAGGTATTCCCTATTTTGTCTAAAAGGTCCATCGTTTTACATTATACTATAAGCTTTAAGTCTTTCATAGTTAAGTCTTTTTTTTTTTTTTGAGAGAGAGAGAGAGGAGAGAGAGAGAGAAAGAGAGAGAAAGAGAGAGAGAATGAAAAGCAGGCCAGGCCCAGTCCAGAGCCCAAGTGGAGCTCCCTGAGGCAAAATCAATAGGTAGACACTTAACCAAATGAGCCACCTAGGCATCCCCAGAGCTAAGTCTTAAATCTACCTGGAACTGATACTTGTGTATGGTGTAAGGTAGGGGTCAGATTTAATTTTTTCCATACAGATGACCAATTGTTGAATAGTCCATTTCTTTCCAACTGGCTGCAAATACTTTCTGTGATAAAATTTTTACTTCAATATATGTATTAGTTTTTTCCTGGATTCTCTATATATTCTGCTAGTCTGACATAGTGCCTGACAGTCTGTCTATTCTTAGGGACTTCAGCTCCTGAACACTTATTTGATATTAGCTCCTCTGGAGAAATTATATATAAACCCAAGATTCTTCAGACCATCTCGACAGGAGAATAGTTTATTAGTATCTATCAGGATCTGAGAGTGTGGTCACTTTAATGTTGGAATATGAACAGGATCTAAGGCAACATGAAGACTCTGGTTACCTGAAATGTGCCCTTTGCAAAGGGAGCAGATGAAGGAAGATACAGAAGGGTGAGCCTGATCCTCGTGGGTAAGGAATATGTATGCAGATCTAATCTGCCAGGATGAGCAAATTTGTGGAGAAGTATTCTAGAACCATGTTTTCAATACATGGAAAGAAATCTGCTAATGTGAAGATATATATATGCACATATATACATATATATGTATATATATAGTGTTTTATATAGATAGATGTTGAATTTAGCTACTCTTATTTTTAGAGCTGTTCTTTTAAAGTCAGTTAATTGAGTCATGCATAGACAATTCAAGTATTTAATTTAGACAATTACCAGTTGATTCATAGGCATCCTCTATATCCACCATGACAGGCAAGAAGACACCATTAAGGAAGGCATAGAAGCTTCCCTTTCAATAGGCACAATTGTGGTCCAGGTAGTTCTTGCAAAAGCTGGAACCTTGGAAACACAACTCCCCATAGGTGCCTAATAGTGGACTCTGGATATTACAGTCCACTTATCCTTGAAGAAAAACAGGAAAAAAGGGTTCCCTAACTTGAGCAGATGGTAGTAGTATTAGGAAAGGATTTAAATAAGACCTTTGGCCATGAAGGGCCTCAAACTTGTGACCACCTGAACAAGCATGTCCTTTCCCTGGCCCCCTCCAGAACTAGCTTGGCTGTGATTTCTCCATGCTCTCAACACCCTTCCAAAATACCATCACCACCACTCACCCTTCAGCTAAAAATCTAAGATATCAGCAACTGCCTTGTCCAGGAATCATCCCATCTGTTCGGAATGAGATCCAATTCCCTTCATTTAATAAATGGCCATTGGACACCCTTAATGAGCTGGCACCTGTGGGAATCAGGGGATTGAGAAAGAAATAAAACCCTTTTCCCTGACCTCCAGGGGCTCACTTGTTAGTGATGACAAAGAGAAACCGGCTGGGCCCCAGAATAAGTTTATTTCTTAAAGAATGCCCCAGTAGTGTCCCGTAAACCACCTATGCAACTGCCAAATCCAGAGGTGTCTGAAACCTAAGCAGCTGAGAGAAATCCTTTCCTCTGCTTCTGTTGTCACTGGAGGGTGTTGCTTTGGGTTTATCCCATGTGATATGATGGAAGCTGGGTCTCCAGCATCTCCACCTGTGCTTGCACTAGTGTGACTCCCTGACCAGGCTTCGGAAGCTCTTCAGGATGTAAACAAAGACAACACTCCATCCCAGTGCTACACTCAGCCAAGAATTACCTTGCTTCTTTTACTACTTTATAAATAGACCCTCAGAGCCATACGAGGACAAATTAGATGTAAATGTCAGTATCACTACTATTCTCCTTCAACAATGTCTTGATTTTTGAGTCAGACAAGTGGCTCTCTTTCCATCATCTTGATGATTTTATTCATTCAAAAAAGATTTCTATTAGGAGACAACATAGTATTGTGGTTAAGGGCAAGGACTCTGGGGTCTCAATCCCTGCTCTGCATTACTAATTGTGTGGCTTTAGGAAAATGAAATATCCTCTCTATTTCCTTATCTATCAAATGGGGATGATAATAGTATCTACTTCATTAGGATACAATGAAACCTATCTAGGGTCAGGTTTGCTTGGCTGGCTCTGCTGGTGGAGTCTGCGACTCTTGACCTTGGGGTTGTTAAGTTCAAGCCCCCACAGTGAGTATAGAGATTACTTAAAAATAAAATCTTGGGGTGCCTGGGTGGCTCAGTCAGTTAAGAGTCCAATTCTTGGTTTTGGCTCAGGTCATGATCTGTTGGTTTTGAGAGTTCAAGCCCCCCATCTGGCTCTGTACTGACAGGATGGAGCTTGCCTGAGATTCTCTCTCTCCTTCTCTCTCTTCCCCTTCCTCATTCACACTATCTCTCTCAAAGCAAACTTAATTAAAAAGAAATAAAACCTTAAAAAAAGAAACCTATCTAATAAAGTTGTGAAGATTAACTTGATGTATATGGAAAGGGCTTAGAATAGAGTAAGCACAATGTAAGTGCTAGCTAGTATTGACTATCACCCATGTGCCAGGTACCAATGTAAGCTCTCATACTAATGCCTTTAATCCTCACAATAACCCTATGAAGTTGGTACATTTTACAAATTAGAGGTTTATAACAGAGGTTTTAAGTAAAATAGAAGTAAAGTGACTTGCCAAAGGCTCTGAGGGTACAGCAGTGAACAAAACAGGCAAGGTCCCTGCTATCATGAAACTTTGGTTAAACAAGAAAAATAATTTCATCATGATTAATGCAGTGAAGAAAATAAAAAAGATAAAGGGGTATGATAGTGTTGGGGTATACTTCTCTGAGGAATGGCATCCCAGGGACTCAATGCCCTTCTCTGTCATTGGCCTGTGTTCAAACTACCCTGGTTTACTTCATATTTCACATTTCAAGAATTCTGAATCTTGTTAATAAAACTATTGGAGTCTCATTTCCATTGTGTAAGTACGTCTCCAGACTCCTTATGCACATTTGCCTACTGCTTGCCTGGTTTATTTCACAGAAAAATATGCTTATTTCACAGAAACATGTGACAATCTACTCCCACAAGTAACTGGGAAATTACAGTACAGCACAGTAGATTTATGGCAAAGGAAAACAAAGGGGGGTGTGGTTTCCTAGAGGAGGTACCTAACTCAGCTTGGGAGCCAGGAGGAGAGAGAGCTGCATATGCAGAGGCTCAAATCTAAAGTGTGCCCCCATCCTCTTCTCAAACCAGGGAGAGGTGGCCTCTCATTTTATTGGCACCCCTCACTCTATGAACTACTACCACCTGAAAATAGTGTTTATTCTCTGTGTGAAGGTGAAGGTAACAGGCACTTCCAGGATACCCATGAGGAGGTCCAAACATTTTTATTGGGATCTCTTAAGTACCTGGGTTGTCCATATCTCCTACCAGAACACAGGAAGGAGGAAAACCTTTTTCTCAGGGTGGTTGCTAGCTCATGTAGAACCTGAATTAGTTTCCAAAGGATGCTGTAACAAAGTACCACAAACTGTAGGGCTTAAAACAGTAGAGGTGTACTCCCTTTTACAGCTCTGGAAGCTGGAAGTCCAAAATCAAGGTGTTGGGAGGGTTGGTTTCATCTGAAGGCTTTGAGGCAGAATCTGTGTTGTGCTTCTCTCCTAAGCTTCTGGTGGCTGCCAGCAAAATCTTCATTTCGCCCCTGTTGCCCTCCTTGGCAGGACACACCTATCGAGTCATATATACTGACCCCGCTCTGCACTCAGCTGGCTGCCTCAGGTCTGCACCCCCATCCATGCCCACTTTACTCCTTCCATTCCCATATCCCAGGGGTAGAACCCATTTTTTGTTCTCCTCTGTCCAGTTTTTTTTTTATGTCTCTTGTGCAATGATCTGATTCTGTATCTCCTGTGAATAGCTTGTATTTTTGCCTCCATTCTGTTCTTTTCTGGAAAAAGCACCTTAATTTTCTTTTGTAGCGACCATTCCTCTCCCACTTTCAGTTCATCTTGTTTGAGTAGTACTGACCCCTGTCTCCAACTCCACAGATGGAGTTGGACAAGATCTAGGCTTAGCCAATCAGAACATCTCACTTCCTGGCATAATTGATCCCAGGACTTTTGCCAAAACTATTAAAGCAAAGACTCCCTGTCTGGATGGCTATATTGGTAGGGTAAGCCTGGAACTGACTGAGAATGAAGCCAACCCAGAGAATCCTGATAATATAATTTAACCACCCAGTTCCAGATGGGCCTGAAGCTAAATATACCCCTGGACTTTATAGTAACATGAGCTAACAAATTTGCCTCCCACCATGACCTCTTTTTTTGCCTTGTGATTATTTAAAATGGGGATATGTCACTTATAATCAAAAGAATCTTGACTGAAGCATCTGACACTTTGTCACCCCTGCTCTCTGTTTCCACAGCTCTGCATCCTTTTCTGGCCCACCAGGGTCTCCATGCTTGAGTCCTGACAGATGAGTAGGAGGTAACCAGGCCAAAGAAAAGGAAAAGAGTTCCCTACCACACTGTAGTGTGAATGGATGAAGAACTAGACTGAATTTGCGACCTTATTAGACTTATTATAGTTTTGGGGGGTTGGCAGGTAGGGAGTGCGTTCTGCTGCTTTATGGAGTTGTCAATTCTGTTTGTATTTTAATTTTCTTCTGGGCTCACCACTTTCTCTCCAGCTCAGTAGTCTTGCTTCCATGTGCTGTCCAGCTGTATAGCCTAAACCTTCGTTGGGGTATACACTGCTCCTTGATTCTCTGCATCCTCTACATCAGCTAGTATAGAGCCAGTACCCACAGGGTCTCCAAAAGTACAAGCTGATTGGCTGTCCTTGACCCTTCTACCTTGAAGCCTTTCCTGACAGTTACAGCCCATTCTGATTTCCCCCTATCCTGAGTTCATCAAGAACCACTGCCTTGTATTGTGGCTTTCATTTCATTGGTGCTGGACCTGTTTTCCCAGTTCCATGCTAAGGTCTCAGAAGTCTAACCCAAAAATTCTTAGCATGAACCCGTGGAAGAGTCACTCCATAAATAATATATAGTTCAGATGAACTTTAATGCACATACCATCACTGCCATTACAATAAGGATAGGAGATACATTAAAATAAGCCAGGTTGTATCAATAAAACATATCAACACAGAGCAGGGAGGCAATACAGATATTTGTAAACAAGATCTTCCTTTTTGTTACTATGTACACATGTGTGTGTCTTCACATTTGTACAAACTCACAATCCCACCTAACATTTCATATATTTCATATGCCACTGAGAATAGATGTCAGTATACAGAACATAGGAAGAATAAAAAAGCATGAAAACATCTTTTTAGCTATAATCTTACAGTGAGAGGTTATGAGAGTTATTATTCCCTTTTCGCTCAGTCCTATAGAAGGAGAACTCCAATTTTTGCTAATTGCTCCTCCTGAGGAATTCTGCTCAGCCTATTATGGCACATCTCCTAGGCTGGCATGAGACCAGCTCAGTCCCTGGTTGAACAAATTAGAAAGAGCAACTGGGGGAGTTGAAGCTGGTGTGCAAATTAAGTAAGATGACATTTCTCTGTGTGACTGCCAAGACCATCAGTCTCTCCCCCCATGATATGAGGAAAGTCTGTGCTGTAAGCTTTCATTGTATTAGGGTGTAGGGGTGGTGAGAAGAATGTGTGTCCTCTCCTTCCTTCTCTCCCACAAGCAGATGTAGATACAATTGATGAAGATAGCAGGATTCAGGATCAGGACTGCCTACTCCTTGGGGCAGACTCTACCTTGTTCTGAGACCAACTCTTAAGCCATTTGCTGCCTTCTCTATGTAGTCTTGAGCAGGTTGCTTCACTGATGCAGGCCTCAGTTTTTCTTATCTGAGTACTGGGAATAATAAAACCCACACCACAGGGTGTGTGAAAGACCTTTGAAGCTTCAAAGAGAAAGTGCTTTGAGAACTGTAAAATGCTGAATACACAATTGATGATTTCTGTTATACTAGTCATAGTACAAATGGACTCTACTGTCTGCTCCTCAAGGGCCCCAACCCCATCCACAGATCATTGTTCTGTTCATCTAATCTCAGCATGCACTGGTTGATTCTCTTTGAGTGATGTTAGCATCTGGAAGTTTCTCTGCAGCCAACCAAACCTCTAAATGTAAGGCATGTTGACCCTGATATTTCTATGTGAGGTTAGTTTCCTGGGGCCAAAATATGGGGGGAAAGGGGAAAGTTGATAGAGGCGGAAGAGGCCCTTGGAAATGGCTCTGGATGGGGTAGGCTCAGTTTCATTCTGGGATGAATGCTGCTTACTCCCACCCCCTTACAGTGAGTGGCTCTGCCTTCTATGTCCACAATATATTTCACAATTTCTAAAATGCACTTTTATTTGACTCTCACAACTATTTTGAAAATAGCAAGATTATTAATATCATTTTATAGATGAAAATATGTTTGTCCAAGGTTACACAGCTAGTAGGTTGCAATACTCAAACCCAGGTCTTTCAGAATCTCGTTTTTCTGAGCACTGGGGGGCTTTTTTTTTTTTTAAGTAAACTCTTTCCCCAATGTAAAGCTCAAACTCATGACCCCGAGATCAAGAGTTACATGCTTTACGGACTGAGCCTGCCAGGTAACTCTTGGTGGGACATCTTTTGACAAAAGCTCCAGAAAACTGCCTGATTGGAATGACCTTATGTAGTATAGCAGTCAACTCTAGATGCTCAACACTTACTATGAGTATCAGGCATTGCACTAAGGACTTTACACATCTTCCTACATTTAATCCTTTTAACAACCTCTTGAGGTAGATATTATTCCATTTATATACGAAGTAATTGAAGCTCCAAGAGTAATTTTCCTAAAGCTACACAACTAGTTAGTGCTGAAGATCCAAGGATTGGCCCCAGCTCTGTTGGACTACAAATCTTAAACTCCTAACCACCCCACCATGCTACTTTCTCAGTCCTTATCCTGGAACTTGATGTTCAGAGGGACTAGAAGATAAATGTAAATTTCTCAGCCCTTTAGTTTCCAGGCTTCCAGCTGTATGACAGAAATTGTCTTCAGAAAGGTCTTACCCTTCAGCCTGGCATAGGTTTGGTGCTTGATAGATTAATTCCCCCTTGAAGTGGAATGCATTTCTGGCTCTTAAAGATGGCTGCCTAGTGTCACTTCTCAAACACATATGTCTGTGCTCCATTCTCAACAAGTCTCATCAGAGATTCTTGTTGTTCCTCTTCCTCTTGTTCCTCTGGCCTGGGACAGGTAGGCATGGACCACCCAGATGTACTTAATTGCTAAAATGCTTTCTGGTAGCCTCAGAAGCCAAAGCCACAAGCCTAGTTGAGAGATGAGGGGGATCACACAGTCCTGGCTATTTTCATCGTACCCAAGAAGAAAGAAGGCTTTCATAATGAAAGGATTCCTGCCAAAATCCCATTTGCCACTTGCAGCTCTAACAGAAAATGGCCCTAAACTCACATAACATTAGTGCCAAAAGCCTACATAAATCATCTGATCTAAACTCATGAAGCCTAGAAATAGTGACTTAATCAAGGTCGCACAGCCTATTGGCTTTATCCCAGTCCATTGGCAAAAACCAGGAAGAGATGAATCAGACTTTGAAGGGAGCTGGGAATCCTAATCACACCCCTCAGGGACTTGCTGATTTACTTTGCCATACATTAGCATTTCTATGGCATGATTTTGTACCAGGCAAAAGAAACTGTTACTCAAGTCTCCCAGGGATTTCCTATTTGAGTATTTGCTATTTGGCCACTTCAAAATGATAGAAGAGAAGCAGGCAAAACACATGTCACACAACTCAGTCCAGTCAATGGTATTCTGTCAAGATGGTGGGTATCACTGAGTTGGCAGACATAGGAACAGATGTGGAGAAAGAGCAGCAGTGGTGTTCACTGTTTTTTCTAGCTTCTGAGTTGCTGGGAAGCCAGACTCTGTGTGGACAGTGCCCTAACCATGGGAAACTTTGTGCTGTCATCAATGTTTATGGAGAACTACTTCTCATCATGAGAAATCCCTCTTCTCTTACATTCAGATACATGAAGAGAAAATGGTGAAGAGAGTAGGTTTTAGTTTGAGGTTATACAAAGTCTTCATCAGGAAGCCCACAGAGGTGGAATTTTTCTGAAAGACTCAGTGTTTAAAAAATAGAATTATTGCCCTTGGAGCTGGAAGTATGTATAAAAGGAGAAAACTGGGGACCAGAGAGGGAACAATGTATTTTTGGTCACTAGGTGTTAGAACTTAACTCCAATGAGCAAAACTAAATGGGGGCTTTATTAGAAACACATACTGAGTTGTCTAATAGAATCAAAGGAAGATGTGACCTGCCAAACCTCAAGAAGCCAGAAGCAAGGCTGGGAAAGCCACAGGACACACTTTCTCATCTTATGCCTATGGTTCTGTCTGCATGATGGCCTTGTTTTCTCTTACCATAGACCAGCATTCTACACATGGGTTGAGAATAGGTCATCACAGTTTTAGAGCACACATCCTCATAATATTTGTCAGAAAAAATATTTGGAATATTTGGAAGAAAATAACTCTAATTTTTTCTTTTTAAATACTAGGGAAGAATTCTGCTTGGCCTTGCTTGATCACATGCCCTTGATTCACTAGAATCACCTGATTTGGATGAAGAGCAGTAGTACTACAAAAGAAGAGATTGCTTTTCCAGAAGAAATCCTGGGGAGAAGTGATAGCTGGCTATTATAAGAAATGATTTACCAGGTGTCCTACAGTAAGTCAGGGGCAGATTCAGGGCTAGAAAGAGAATTGATAAAATAATCATTAACGGAACACCTGGGTGGCTCAATTGATTAAGCATCCAACTTTGGCTCAAATCATGATCTCACCGTTCATGGGTTTGAGCCCCATGTTGGGCTCTATGCTGACAGCTCAGAACCTGGAGCCTGCTTCAGATTCTGTGTCTCCCTTTCTCTCTGGCCCTCCCCTGCTCATGCTCTGTCTCTCTCTCTCAAAAATAAATGTGTTAAAAAAGTTTTAAAAATAAGTATTAATAATAATTGAAATTTATGGATTGTTTTTTATTGTATTTTATGGTAAAGTAAACCCCAGTGCTTTAACATGTTAATTTATTTACATTTTTAAAATATTTGTGTTGTGTGGAGGATGGACTGTAGAGGATCAAATACGGATTAGGGAAACTGGTTAGAAGCTTTGTGGTAGCTCTCTAGAAGAGAAATGGCTTGGACCAACATCATGGTAATGGAAATGGAGAAAAGTGGGCAGACTTGAGATATATTTTAGAAGTAGAATTACAGGACTTGTTGCTGGATGTGGGCAGTAAGAAAAAGAAAAATAAAGAATATCAAGGTTTCTGTGAAGACTAGGGTTGAAATAAATTTGAGGCAGAATTAAGAGTTCCAGTGTGGACATTTTAAGTTTGAGCTATGGAGATGTCTACTGGACACTTAGGTACACATGTCATTACCAAAGACTTGGCATCTAAAGCTGCAGAACTAGATGAAGTCTTCAAGGAAGACGGTATAGCTACAGCAGAGGGCCCAACTGTTCTTTTTTTTAAGATTTTATTTTTATATAATCTCTACACCCAGCATGGGGCTCAAATTTACAACCCCAAGATCAAGAGTTGCATGCTTTACTAACTGAGCCAGCCAGGCGCCCCTCAACTGTTCTTCGAGCCATCCTTTATGCATGTAATGAATCCTTCTGCTAGGCTTCCAGACAGAAATCTCAGGTAGGAATCACAACCATTATTATGGTTAATCCCATAGAATGAGAAGCCAGATTCATCCCTCAGGGAACAGCTAAGAAGTAACCAAATGAAGGGAGAAATATGCTTCAAAACCCCATGCAGGTGTGTTGTCATCCCTCCAGAGTAGACCCTTTGGACACTAAACAAATGGTAAGACTGCCATGCTATAAACCATTTAAAAATTTTTTTAATGTTTATTTTTGAGGGAGAAATAGACAGAGTGTGAGCAGGGGAGGGGCAGAGAGAGAGGGAGACACAGAATCAGAAGCAGACTGTAGGCTCTGAGCAGACAGCACAGAGCCCGACACGGGGCTCAAACTCGCTCACCATGAGATCATGACCTGAGCCGAAGTTGGACGCTCAACTGACTGAGCCACCCAGGCGCCCCTGCTATAAACCATTTTGACATTTCTCTTTGGGGATAGCAGGTTTTAAGATCCACAGAAATTTACCAGACTTAGTTTCAGAAGACTTAGCGTTACTTCCTTTGCGGGCTTGAAAAAATGGCCAAAATATTTTGCAACTCTTCCTATCAAGAGATGGCATCTATCTCTCCACCCCTTATATGTGACTTGTATTAGTCAGTGGGACATTAGAAAACATGATGCAAACAGAAGCTTGAAAAGTACTTCTGCGTTGGAGCCTGCCCTCTCATACTGTTGGAAAAACTTCTGCCACCATGTGAACAAGTCTGAGGAGCTTTCTAAAAGATGAAAACACATGCAAAGACACCTCAACCACCCTAGTCATCTCAGCTGGGACCCCAGGCATGTGAATGAAGATATTCTAGGCCATCCAATCTCAGCCTGGAAAATCACCCAGCCAACCTACAGAATCATGAAAAATAATGAATGTTTGTTGTTTCAAGTCACTAAGTTTTGTAGTGGTTTGTTATGTCAGAAAACAATAATTAACTCTGAACCAGGCTGTCTAAAGATATTTCACAAGTACAGATATCCTTTTTCTGACCATTACTCTTTCGGAGGATTTATGTTTGATCAGCCATCAAACGTTTGAACTGAAAGATGAAAGCTTGAGGAATATAACGCAATGGCCAGTGGGTAATAGAGGTATTTGGGGGTCAGTGGAGTCTTCCTAGGATTCCTGAAACAGTTCCACAAATATGATTCAAGTTTTCTAGCTATGTTCTCATAGAATGATGTACCTTTCCTTCAGAGCACTTTGTAATTATATTTGGGTGTTTTACAATGTCTAGACTAAACCACAAGCTACTAGACTATAAGCTTCATGAAGGCAAGAATTGTGTTTAATTTGCCATTGATTATATCCTGGCACATACTATACACTAATTTATTGAATGAGTAAATATGAATGAATAAATTTGAGTTTTACCTCCTTCATTAAGGGACCTAGGCCTTCAAAAACATCACTTAACAATATTTGTGTCTCATGGGCCTGTCTCTTGCATGCACTCCCAGGCGTAGGCTGATCCTCCAACTGTGGCAGGTAATCAAGGATAGTAGAGATGCAGAATCTGAAATCAATGAGATCCCAGGACACTGGTTACTATAATTCCTTCTTACCCTAAACTATTGGCAAACAAACTCAGACAAACATTCCTCAAGACACTCTAGAAAATGTGATACCCTAGCAAAGAGCTTTGGAGCAGCAGGTGATGTGAATGGGAAAGTCAGGTCTGGATGATATTCATATTCTGTGGACATTACAAGGCTACACTCAAAAAGTAATTGTGAGAGCAAAGGATTCTCAGAGTTAATTAAACTACCTCAACTGGGACATGGGAGTCTGTTACTACCACCACCTCATATAACCTTCATCTGAGATACAACCTGAAGAGAAAAAGTTAACAAATATGAGTCAGCCAGAGGCAGATTCAAATAATACCACTGAGTATACCCTGCCAAATTGGGATAATATTTTAGAAAGAGCACTTCCATTAGACTATAGGTAACTTCCAGGCAGGGATCATTTTTCATATATATTTATCTAGTGTTTACCAGTGCCACACTCACAATAGATACAGAATAAATTTATACCTAGAGATGATCCAAGATCTAGTCCTGATTCTATCCCTAATATACTCTCAGAGTGACCTTAGGAAATTTCCTTTTCCTCCTGGGACCTCAACCTTCCTCTTTGTAAAATGGGGAGCCTGGACAAGCTTTTTTCTAAACTCCTTCCAAATCCAATATTTGAGTCTGTGACCATTTAGTACAGTCTATCCCATTGCTGCTCCCAGAAGTTAATTAATGATACAGACTTAGGAGACAATAATAAGTCATGAATCACTTTGTATTTACAGATACACATGCATTTAAAACAGATTCTGTGAATAGCTACAATACTGTATTGCACATTTGGCCTACTTTTGCCTCTTTTGAGGTCAAGAGGTTTTTTTTTTTTAAGTCTTCTTTTATTTGGATTGTTAAGCAAGATGAAAAAACCAGGACAAGTTGCCACTAACACATATTATGCAGCTTGAACCTTGGTGGCTAATTGCACTATTACTGTGATTGATAAACACTGCACTGTAATCAGCTGGAAGTTCCTGCCTTTCATGTGGCAGAAATGAGGTCACAGAGCAGGGCTGGGGACTGCCATCTAGCAAGCAACTCTGTTGGTCTGTTGCCCAGTGGAAGAGCTTGCCACTATCACATTTAACTCTTGATTCTATCTGCTGTGAAAGATGATTGCTCTCTTAAACTGGCTCCTGAGTTTAACAATTTTTAAGTAGAAATTTCAATATTTGCCTGGATATCCAGTATGAGAGAAAAGATTATTGGATATATGTATTAAAATAACCAAAGCTCACAAGGAGCTCAGTCTGAAATCCTAGTACTAGGGTAGATGGGTGTTACTGCCCAGAAAAACAATAATTATCTCTGACCTGTATTAACATGGGAGTGTAAAAAGCACATCAAGAATCACTGCCTGTAAAGGGATCACATTTGTCCCTGGTCAGAGAAGTTAACCAAGTCACTCCTGCAAAACACCCCATTGCTGGAGGATGTTTAAAGCATTGCTTGAGAGGTAAGAACTTCCTGACAGAGGGAGATACAGGGACTTGATCCTGAGAAACAGTGGACAATTTTTGCTCAGGTCCTTGGGACCTGATTGCCTCAGAGACTGACTCCTTTGCAGAAGCATTAGATATCCATCGCCTTGAATTAGTCTGAATAGCTGAGTAATTTGTTAACAGATTAGAGACATAAGTCTTTTCTTCAGTGGACTCAGAATCTGATGGCCTTGTAACAAGGCTCTAATACTTGCTATCTGTATCATCTTGGTCAAATCTCTTAACCTTTTTGGGTCATAGTTTATAAAAAATACCATGTAGAATGTGGTCAAGAGCAGAGACCTTAGAGCCTACTGCCTGGATTTGAACCCCAGCTCTACTATTTACTCATCATGTGACCTTAGGCAAGCTAGAGAACCTTTTTGTACCTTACTGACCTCATCTTTAAATGAGGTTGATTATAGTGCATCCCTCACAAAGATATTGAGAAATAAGTTAATATATGTACAGTGCTTGGAACAATGCCTAGTATGGAGTAAGCATGACTTCGGTGTTAGCTATAATGACATCGGGGTGATAGTCCTCATCTCTCAGGTTCATTTTGCAGATCAACTGAAATGGTGAAGGTGAAAAAAAGAGTCACAGAATTATTAGTGCTAGAAGAGGCCTTAATATTTACCCCAATAACCTCCTCATTTTATAGATGGGAAATCAAGACTCAGAGATGGAGTGATTGGTCCAGAGTCACACTTAATTGAAGGATGGAGTCCAGGTCTCCTGATTCCATGTCCAAGTCCAAAATCTCTATCCTCTGGATGGAATCAAAGAAAGCTACATCTCCACAGTACAGGACTCTGGGGGGCAAGGGGAGGGTCCTCTTATATAGTCATTGGACCTATGCTAGTTAATGCACTTTCCTAGGATAATGAACTGCATTTGGAATGGACAAAAAACTTGGGAGAGACTCTCCCCCTCCCCCCACCAACTTCTCAGGTGGCATGTCAGTGCAGGGGAAAGTGGGAAATCAGGCCAGGGCTAGGAGGAAAGACTTTTAGGAATCAGTGCTAGTTCCATGTCATTATTTCAGCTAAAACCCAAACATGTGCCATGTCTACACAAGCTAGAATCCACTCCATTTGCTTATGGTGTCAAAGGTTTTTTTGTGGTTTTGATTTTGGTGTGGGTTTTTCCTTCAGGTGTTTAATTAAGCAGCTTCCATGAGGAGTGGTTTCACATCCTCTCTTCAGTAGATACTAAGATTTCACCCCTAGGAGGGTGAGTTTGGGATTGGGACCTCTGAGTCCAGTTTTCCTATTTTTTTCAGGGTCATGCCCCCTTAGACTTATTCTGTCTTGAATTATATTTACCAGTTGGACTACTCAGCAGTGATTGAAAGATGCGTTGGAGGAAAGGGCAGTTTGGAGGGAAGACACCATGAAGAACAGCAGAACTATTTGACTTGGAGAAAAGGCAGAGGTCATGATTTCTGTTTTCAAATCATATGAAGGTGTCAAGGGTCAGAGACTTGAAGTCTCTCATGGCACAGCTGGTACAAATGGGGTAAGAAGAGGAAGAAGAATTGCCAGGGCACAGATTTCAGCTTAAAGCAAGGAAAACTTTTGATTATGAGAGCTGCCCAAAGATGGTATGCCCATCCCTCCCTAGAAGGTATGCTTTAGAAGAAAGAGTTTGGGTTGTGAGGTCTGACAGCCACTTATCAGAGATGTGAAGACTGGAATTGACTAGTCAGACCAGGCAATTCCAAATATTTCAAATTCCGGGAGTATAAAAACAAAGACCAATTTCATGGAGTTCCCAGAGTTAAGAACCACCTGGAAAGCAACAAAATCAGAAAGTCATGACCTGTTCCTTTATCTTGCCTGTGATTCTCTTTTCTTTCCCTTTCTTTTTCTCGAACTCACTCATCTGCTCTTTAATATAGCAGAAACCTTTGACATTTTGCAGGGAATAATCTTTTCTTTTAAATGTGTTTCTGACTCAGCCTTTGCTCCTTCAGTATCATTAGAGAGTCTGAGCTCTCTGGAGATTAGCTCTGGTCTGTCACCACAGCAACTGCCCGGGCCCTGTGGGCATCCATGGTAATAGGCATAGGGCTTTGAGAGCCAAAGCCACAGGGCTTTGAGAGAAAGCCCCACAGGGAGCCTGATATGAAACAAGCATGTTGTGTATGAGGAGGTTTTCATTAATAGGATTAGCTATGCAGGTCGGCCTCACTTACACAGTTGGCCAGGCCCTGAAAAGTGTGCATATGTCAAATTTTGGTCAAAGGAGGAAATCTTATTTTAAAGGAAGAAAAGAGACTCGCTCTCCAGGTCCCTGAAGTGAATCCCCTTTGTAAGATCGAGTCTTCTTTTGTAAAGTGAATCTTTACCCATGCCATGAGCTGGCTGTTAGTCTGGGGCTGGGTGTCTACAAGTGGGGCCATCTGCAGAGAATTCGAGGGGCATGCTTCCACCTACACTGCAGGCAAACAACAGCAGCAACTCAGCTTGCTTGGGGCTGGCGGTGGACAGAGTATAATGGGGGAAGCAGAGTGGGTGGGGGTCACAAGAAGGGGAGATGGGGGGGTGGGCCTTGCCTAACATGAGCAGTTCTGCTGCAGCAGCGGTGGGGTGTCTGAGAGACGGGTGCTCTTGGAGGTGCCCAACACAGAGGGGTCTGTGTCCAGCGAATCAGACATCTTGTCACAAATGGCATCTACCAGGCACTCGAAGGCCTGCCTCACACTGATGTTCTCCTTGGCGCTGGCTTCAAAGAAGTCAAATCCTAAGAAAAGAAGAGAGACAATAGTAAGGATTTGTCTTTTCCTTTGTACGTCTCCTGGCTAGAACACTCTGAATGAACACAACCGGTGCTAAGGAATGAAGCGAGGAGGCTAAATTCATGGCAGAGGATTCTGCTTTAAAGAAATGGTACAGGGCAGGCATGACCTGCACTGGTTTTACATTCAGATCCTGGTCCTACCACTGGGCAACTATGTGATCCCCAGCAAGTCACCAATTCTCTTTATAAATCAAGTCCCTGGTTTATAAATGGTGATAATTTTACCTACCTCATTAAACAAGATAATGCATGTAACGTATATAGCCCTGTGCCTGACACAGAGTAGGGGTCATTAAATGTTTTCTGAAAGAGTGACTACTTCAATATGTGTACACAGCACTTCACAGTCTTCCAATGTGTTTAACACATTCATTATTTTATCTGATCCTCATGTCACCCCTGGGAGAAGGAGTATTTGGGCAGACACTCTCCATTTCACTAACGCAGACACTGTGGCTTAGAGAAATAAGCTGACTTGCCCAAGATAAGTAGAGGCACAAACTGGAGAAGCCCAGGCTTTGACCTTTTTGACTAGGGATTTTCCTCCTCTTTCCCCTGCCTTTCAGTCACCTCGGCCTGGCCAGCTGGGATCTGGAAGGCACCCCAAGATCCAAACCAAATAAACTAAACTTCATTTACCCTTTCCATCCCAGGCACACTGGCTTATCTCCACTCCATGAGGTTCCCCCTCCTTGAATTTCCCTGGAATTTCCCTGTATCTCTCCCTCCCACACAAACCCAACAGAAGGCACATGGAAGGCTGCACCTGAAGCATAAGATACTCTTGTTTGTTTTGTACCTTGAGATCTTCAGTGATGCTTTCTGTGACAAGGAACAGAAGCCGACTGTCCCAGGAGACACAAGAAAGGCCCTCCTGATTCAGACACAGTGGCTACTTCCCAGCTGAGGAATTTTGCTGAGCTGAGATTGGTAGCAGTCCTTAGAAGTAAAAGCCTCCTTCTCTATATGTCCCTGACCCAGTCTCCTCCCTCCTCTTTTGTACAAGGAACTTCTTTCCTTTCCTTTCAGGTCCATCTTTATTTCTCCTCAAAACTTCTCTCTTCCCTTGTTTTCATGTCTCTCCTTCTTTTCCGTTATGTTCCTCACACTTTCTCCTTTGAATTCGTTATATTTATTGAGCACCCGCTATATGTCAAACACTATGCCAGAAGCTTTGGAACTATTATCTTACTTAATCCTCACAATAGCCTGTGGGTAAATATAATTATCTTCAATTTGTAAATGAGAAAATAAAGGCTTCGAGATTGCATAACTGACACAAGGTCACGTGACTGTATTCGTGAGTGGAAATTGGGTTTAGATCTGGGTTTGGCTAGCTCCAAAGTCTGTACACAGTCCTGTCTCCCACTTCTTCTTTCTATTCTTTCCATCTTTCATTCTTTTCTTCCTTCTTTTAAAAAATGTTTATTTATTTATTTTGACAGAGAGAGAGTGTATGCAAGCCAAGGAGGGGCCAAGAGAGAGAGGGAGAAAGAGAATCCCAAGCAGGCTTTGCACTTACAGCACAGAGCTTAACGCAGGGCTTGAACCCACAAACTGTGAGATCAGGACCCGAGCCAAAATCAAGAGCTGGATGCTTTAAGACTGAGTCACCCAGTGCCCCTCCTTGCTTCCTTCTTTCCTTCTCTTTTTTCTTTCTTTCCTTCTCTTTTTTCTTTCCTTCTCTTTTTTTCTTCCTTCCTTCCTTCCTTCCTTTCTTCTCTCTCTCACTCTTTCTTTCTGACTATATCTTTCTCTTCTTTACAAGTCTCTTTGGCCTTTGCCAAAGACTACCACCTGGTCTGAATCTCAGCAAGTCACTTTATCTCTGTGAATCACTTAGCCTTTCTGAGTCTCAGGCTCCTTGGTTGCCAAATAGGAATAGCCACAGTGTGTTCCTGCTGAGAACAGCTGGGAGAATTAAGTGAGAAGACAGATAAATCGCTGTACGAAGTGGCCTGTTAGAATGACAGTTTCTTTCTCTCTACTTTCATCTGCTCCTCTCACCTCCTTTTCATCCTGTCCTCCCTCTTTTATTGTCTTTTCCCACAAAGGAGGGGCTTTCTTTCCTCCCTACTCCTACTCCTTATTATCCCACTGTGGACAGAAGGTACAAACAAAACTTCTCTTCCTCCACCATCTCAGCTTGAAGGCACTCCCAGCCCCTTCCAGGCCTCCTCTGGCTGACAGCTTCTCAGCGGCCCTTTTCCCAGTCTGAGAAAGGCAAGCAGCAGGAGTGTGTGCTGACCACTGATGGGGTCAGCTGCTGACTCATTACCTTCAGGCTACAGAAACCCAGTCAGCTTCAGAGACCCTCCAGCATGTAGCTTTTCCTTAATTAATATCATAACAATTGACTCTCTGGCCTTTGACTGACTTATCACAAGTGACAGTGTTTGGAGTAGAGGAGGGAGTGTATTGCTTGTCTAGGAAAGGAGCAAACAGGTAAAGAAGTAAATAGGCTTTAACTATCAGTTTGGATGAAGATGAGGACCCAGGTCAAGGCCAGGGCACAAATCCCTTTTGAGGAATTGGCACTGAGGGGAAGGCATGTCATGTTGTACAGGTGGGCAGTGGGAAGAGGCCCAGGAGTCATATAGCCTCGATTTTATTATAGTCTCGGCCAGTTACTGGCTGTGTGACCTTGGGCAAGTTGCCCAACCTTTTTCAGCCTCTATTTCTTTATCTGTAGAATGGGGTGAATATTACCTACCTAATAGAGTGGTAATAAGAATTAAATGCACAAAAGTATGTGAAATTATTGGCATGTGGAATACACGTTAATTCCCTTTTCTTTATATTCCTAGTTCATTTTAGTCCCAGCTTCCTTGCACTCAGGGCCTTTAGGGAAATCTTCTTTTTCCTCATCATTCAGGGTCAATTAATAAGCCAGGTCTTTACTGAACAGTGACTTTGTGCCAGGTCTCATGTTGAGAGCCAGGGACAAAGAGAGACCAAATCAGACCCCTCACATAGTCTATAATAGTTCACAAATACAGTTTTATTTATTTTTTTAAAGTTTTTTTTATTTGAGAGAGAGAGAATTCCAAGCAGGCTCCACATTGTTAGCACAAAGCCTGACAGAGGACTCAATCTCACGAACCCTGAGATCATGACCTGAGCCAAAATCAAGAGTCAGACGCTCAACTGACCAAGCCACCCAGGTGCCTCACAAATACAATTTTAAAACAACCTTGTGAGCAGGTGGTCGGGGGGAGCAAGGCAGGGGTTATTAACTTGTAATTTACAAATAGGAAAACCTAGACCTGGAGATGGGACATAAGCCAGGGCTCTATCCCTTATGCTCCTTTGTCTCCCTCTCAGTTGGAATAGTGACTGAACACACTGTAACATTTCTAATCCAAGTAGAGCAAGCCAGAGGCTGTGTAGGGATGCAGTGGAGGGAGAGAGTGGCATGGGAAGAGAGCAGGAGGAGGTTTCCAGAATTTAGTGGAAAGAGGAGTCTTTGAGACTAGAACTGAGCAAAACTCTTCACCTAACTAACTTTTCATTTTTTCAGGACTCAGCTTAGATACAGCCTCTTCATTCTCATCTGTGCTTCTCTGTGCTACAGCATGTGTTACCCTCCATGGTAGAAGTCCATTTGACAAGGAGGTCCCTGAGCAGAGACTATGCCATTCATCTGGGCCCCAGAAGTAGCCAAAGGTATAGGTGCTTGGTGAGTGCTGTTGATGAAGAGATGAATGAAGGAGGGAGGAATGAGCATGGAGGGTATGTTTGAGAGGATGTGGACAGTAGGGGCCATAAAAGGTCAGCTCAACATGCATGATGATCCTGAGGTGAATCAGTAGTTCTTACCCTTGAGGAGCTCCTAGTCTAATGTGAGAGATAGACACACTGACAGTATTACAATGATAAGTGCTGGAATGGTGGGAAGCGAGGGGATTAGCAGGGCACAAGAGGAGGCACCTAACTTCCTGGGGAGCCAGGGTAGGCTTCTTGGAGAAGCTGATTCCTATACAGATATCAGCTGGATAGACAGGTGATTGTGAGTGTATGTGTGAGCACATGCATGTGTAGTACACCAGTTGGGGGAAGCAGCATGAACACAGATAATGGGGCAAAAAAAAATCCTTGGTATATGCCATAGTAGTTTGTTATTATTAGAGCAGAAAGCTCAAAGTGATGAGAGATGAGGCAGTAAGTCTCATGGAGACTCATGGAGGGCTCATATGTCATGCCAAAGAGATGTCACTGTCATCTCAAAGGTACCCAAGGTATGGGAATTCTGATTCAAGTAACCAGCTCATGACCTTAGCCAGCTCATGGGTCTCTTTTCCTAGCAAGACCACTCCAAATGTACATCCATCCAATTACTGTCAGGCTTCTGGAAGGCTCTTCATTAGCAGGCCCAGATGGTAACCTTTCCCTCAGATTCATTAGTAAGGATTCTTAGGAGCTGAGAACCTAGTGAGGTCAGGAAGATGACAACCAATTAATCAGACTAGCCCTCAGTCCTTTCCTACCTCTAATTGGCTTCACAACAATATTTCTTCTATCTTTAATAGGGCCCAATTCTTAGCTGAATCTGAGATAATCCACATCTCCCCAAGATCATGTTTACCTATCCTGTCCAAAGGCAGCTGTCATAGACCCATACTCTACAGTTTGTCCACACTGCTTGCTTCTAAATTTGACTTCAGAAGTCTATTCAAAAACTCCTAACCAACTGAACTCACCTCTCCTCATCCTGACACTGTCCTAGAACAACACCTCTCCACTTTTATGTTCAAATCCCTTCTCTACCTCCCTCTGATACCTCCCACCTCTGTCATGTATCAATCTTCAATTCATGACCTACTGGTCATTGAAAATTTGGCAAGTGACTCACTGTGTTCCTTTCCACCCAGGGTTGTTCTCATTCTCAGGAACTTTAGGTTTCATGTGGACAATTCAAGCAACACCCTTAATTTCTCAATCATCTCATTTACAGTGACTTTCTTTTTCATTATGCTCAGCTATGCTTCTGTCCTATTTTGACTCAGATGTGTTTAAGTGGGACTGAAAGAGGCCTAATTAATAAAATACCAACTCATTGGCTTAACACCCAAGATCTTTCATGGCTTGGCCTCTATCTATTTCCCTGGCCCCATCTTCCTGGCTCACCCCATGACCCCATCTTCCTGGCTCACCCCATGCTCCAGAGACATTGACAGTTTCTCACTGGGTGCCATTGTTCATGCTATTACCCTCTAGCTCCAACTCCTAGTCGCCTTCATTATTCAACTGTGGAATCACTGATTCCAAAGAGTCTCCCCTTTTTTTCTCACCCCATCTCCACCACTTAGAACATACAATGTACTTATCCCCTGTTCTCCCAAGCACCTTTCATAATTGTTTCCATCAGATTCCAATAGCAAAATAGGAACTATTCTTAACATTTAAACTAGAGGAAATTGGTTATATAGGAGATAGAAGAACAAATAGGTCAATATAATAGTGAGGAAACCAGACATTATCAACAACAAACAAAGCAAATCTACCACTAAGGCCAAAGGAAGCTAGAACCAGGAAGACAGGAGCCAGAGAAGAGGAGCAGCCTCTACTTAAGGAGTCATCCAAGGTAGGGAGAGGGAATGTACAGGTTTCCCTTTTCCCCATCCCTAATCACCTGCCTGTGTCTATCCTTGGCTAAATGCAGCCAAAGGCCACTATCACAGAAGCCTGGGAAACACAGCCTGCAAATGTCAACCCCCTGGGATGGGGTAGGGGATAGGGGTGTTTGCAGGAGAGAGAGCAGAAGACTAAAGAGTGATAGCAAACAGACTAAGGACTGACACAGCTTTCTACCCAAAGGATGTTGAAATTATCTCTCTACTATTTTGTTTCCCTAGTCAATGAGCATCTTGAAGGCAGGGAACCCATTCACCTCTGTGTCCCCAGGGTCCATCATGTGCTAGATGATTGTGGCAGATTATTCACTGCCCTCTCTGTAGAGGATCTGGCATCTCCACCCATTGGCAAGTGCTTTGCAGTGCCTCCTTGTGGGAGGAATATATCTCCCTGTTTCATTGACATCAAATTTGATCATGTAACTTGCTTTGGCCAGCAGATGTGGGCATCCCAAATCCCAAGAGAAGAATTAGGAGCCCTTGTGTGGTTCAGCCATCCCAGATTAGATCCCAGAGGAAGAAAACACATGGAACAGAGTCACAGCTGACATGCAGCTAGCATATATGAAAAATAAACCTTTATTATCTAGGCTCCTGACGCTAGTTATGTGTTACCACAACAGAATCTAAAGAAATTTCACTAACACTGTGACTAATGGTAGAAATTTGAAAAGAAACAATGGCAAGCTTTTGGGAAAATACCATTGGATGATGATATAATGGGAACATTAGGATTTTGAGTCCAAAGCCTGAGTTTGAGTACTGGGCCTACTACCTGATACCTATCTGGCTTAGAAAAGTCACATAATCTTTAAACGAAAAAATAAAGACACAGAAGTGTGTGGCACAGCTCATTGTGTGCAACAAAACACAAGTCTGGATTCAGCTTCTTCATCAGTATAATGGAGCTGATGATAAGGAGTGAGGATGAGGGTCACAGAAAATTGTTGCGAAAGCACCTTGTAAACTATAAGTCCCTGCACCAAAAACAGTTACTATCAGTGTCAGGGCTTTCTCTGCTACTAGGCTCTGTGATGTAGGTTTCAATTATTCATCCCAATTCAAAACAAACAAACCCACTTAACAGGCACCTAAAATAAGCAAGTCAATGTACAAGGTCTGTGAGGTCTGAGTGATAAGTAGGTATTATGTGAACTGAAATCATGGAATCAAAGAGGAGGGATAGAGCCTGTTTTTCAGATGGGTAAACTGAGACCCAGAGACAGGAGACAAGGTGCTCAAGATCGCATAGCAAGATTCTAGTGGCAGAAACAAGATAAAACCTCCAGCCTCCAAACTCCTACTCTGGTACTTTTCCCACTGCCCTTTGCTGGAGTGAGCGTATGTGTGTGTTCCAAGACCACATTGTAAATGAATCTCTCCTTCCCTTGTAAGAAGAAGTGCATTTCTCTTTTACTATCCTCTCTGGGCTCTGGCGAGACCCATTTGCATTCAGATCCAGAGAAGGGACAAGACACACCTTTCTTAGGGGCACAGGAGGGCAGAGGTCCTAAAATGCCATGCTTCTCACCATAGAAGTCCCTGAGACTCCTCCATGCTCCCAAAGATCCACTTGCCACAGTCTCACCTATGTCCCAGGAACTTTGAGGCTATTGATAGCCTGCTGCTACTCACAGCTTTAATAAAAGCTAGCATCTGGCCATATCACTAGACTTGGCCTAGTGAGCTGAGAAAAGCTAAAGGAAAGGGAGTCCTGAAGAGGAATCCTATCAAGCAGAATGCCACTACTATGGTGGCAAACAGACCATTGAAATTTACTTAATTGCTCGCATAGCAGAGCATAGGACTGATGTGGGAATGAGGAAGATTGAGCATCCACTCTTACTGTTCCTATCCTTGCAAAATTCTTAACATGGTCCACAGATCCTTCATGACTTGGCCCCTGCCTACTTCTCCACTCTCACCTCACACTACTCTCCCCTTGATTGCTTAGTCCCTGTGGTATGGCCTTCTTTCAATATTATGAGTGCTTCAAGCTTTACCCCACATTAGGACTATTCTCTCTCTGAAACATGGTCCTCTGCCTCCACCCTCCACCGCACACATACACTCACACGCATTCTTTGCCTAACTTTTTCTCATCTTCTAGTTCTCAGCTTCAGTGTTACTTTCTCAGAAGATCTTGACTCTCCTATCTAAAATTAGGTTTATCTTTTTCACTTTCTTCATAGCACTTATAACTTATGTTGCTTTTATCTGCCCACCATTCCTTCTTTTAGGAAACCATTATTTTAAACAGTTGTGGTGGCACTACAGGTCATAATACCCGCCTCCTCCAGCCATTGGAACAGGCACATGACTCACAGGTGGCCAATCATAGTCTTCCCTAAGATTAAAGGGAAGGGAGAGGGAAGAGAAGGCCTTTTTTTTTGCAGGAATTGGGAAGATATGAATCTGGAGCTGCCATCACCCATTTTACTCCCCATGCAGAGTTTGCCTGGAGAAAGAGGGAGGCTGAAGGGATAAACAAAGTTGAGAACTGGAAAGTGCAGTTGAATCCTGGGTCTAGTGGACTTTGCAGCTACATGAGCTAATAAACTCTATTGTTTTTTAAATTAAAGTTTAATTTGGGATTTTATCACTTGCCATAACAAGAATCCTAACTCATGCGGAACATACCACAATTTTTAACAGCTTTAGTGAGATATAATTCACATACCATTCAATCTATTTACAACATTTTAAATTATAGATTTATTTATATAATTATTTGTTTATTGTCCCCTTTCCATTAGTTTCATGAGAATAAGGATCATAGCTGTTTTGTTCACTATTATATGCCAAATACTAAGATAGAAACAAGCTCAGAGGAAGTGCTAGATGAATAAGTGAGTATATGTATGAATGAATGAATATCTACCCTATGCTGGGTGCTTAGGATAATAAACCAAATTAGACATAACCTGGTTGCTCTCAAGGTCTAGCAAGAGAAAGAGATGTCCAAATATGCAAATACTGGTAATAGAGGAAAACTTGGGAAATTGTATAGGACAGACATGGTTTAACTTTATCGGCCCAAATCTGACTAATTCACTAAGGCTCTCTTCAATGCCTCCCTACACCCTATACCCTACACTAAGAATTAATCTTACTTCCATCTATGTTCCTATATAAATTTGATAGATCTAAACCAACCTCACTACCTCTTAACTGCATAAACCTGAGCAAGTTATTTAACCCTTCTGAATTTCATTTTTCAGAGTATTGGACATATGCTATAGTACCTACTCTGAAGAGTTATAGTGAAAATTCAATGAACTACTATACAACATTTCATATAATGCCTGGATCAATATATATCACCTATGATTACCATATTTACTGTATAGTGAGGGTAAGTAGTTAGGAGCACAGGCTATGGAGCCAGGGGGTTCAAATTCTGACTCTACCTGTCACCTTAAACAAGTTATTCAATTTCTCTGTGCCTGAGTTTTCTCATCTGTTTAAAGCAAGCAAGCAAGCAAACAAACAAAACACAACTTAGAGATAAGTACATATGTCAGAGAGTTCTAGGGGGATTAAATTAAGTGAGTAATACTTTAAAACACTTAGAATAGTGCCTGACACATGGTAAACACCTTATAAATATTTAACCAACTCATTTTTTAAAAACTTAGTCATAAGGGCTTGGCATGCTGGTTATATTTTTTCCAAATACAAAACTATCTCACCTTTTAAAACTTAGTCTAAGAGTTTGATGTATAGATTATATATTTTTTATTTTATTTTATTTATTTATTTTTTTTAATTTATTAAACAGGCTTCTTGCCCAGCATGGAGTCCAGCATGGGACTTGAACTCACGACCCTGAGATTAAGACCTAAGCTGAGATCAAGAGTCAGATGTTTACCCAACTAAGCCACCCAGGCACCTCTATATTTTTTTCTAATACATATCAAAGTATATACATAAAATAATCTTGCACACTTCCAAGGGCATAAATCTCTTTGGGAAGTGCTAAACTCACACAATGATTTATAGTTCCCTTAACACACAGTGCTGTTCTTCGCCTTTGCCAGTGTTGCTCCCCTGAAATGTCCTTGCTTCTCCTCCTCACTTGGCAGCTCCTACTTGTCTTCAAGACTCAGCGTGGGCATCATGTTCTCTGATCCCCAGAGTTAGGTACATCCTGTGTGCCCCCACAGTCCCCAGCACATTCCTCTATCACAACACTGATCACTTGGGGTATCACTGTTTCTCTCCTTCAGACCAGGGAATGCGTATCCTATTTCACAGCACAGTACCTGGCATAGAGTAGGTGCTCAGAATGTCTTAATTGGATGAAGTAAAATGAAGCAGCCAAATACTTAACATAATAAATTTAATCAAAACATATTTTTGCAGTGTCTACTCAGAGCCAGGCCATTTAGTAGGCACTGTGGGCACAAAAATAAACTAGACTCATTTCCTGTCCTCATAGAACTTTAGGGAGATGGACAAGTATACAAGTGCACCCAAGTGTGGTAGGGACTGTGACTGCTGTGTGTCTGAGGGATTTTAAGTGGGGGCAAGAAGAAAAGAGCTCTGGGAGCCAGGAAAGGTTTCATAGAAGACTGAAGCTTGAGCTGTTTTGAAAAGTGAGTTTAGGTTTACTGGCTGGATGACGGTAGGGGGTGTGGAGTAGAAGAGAACATTCTGAACAGTTGGGAGATAGTCAGTCCAGGGTAAGTGCTGAGGGTCTCCCTGGGGACAGCAGGTTGAAGGCATAAAGCAATAACCTAAGGTCACCCAAATGTATGCTTGACCACAGGCTTACTGTTCTGTGAACCAGGGAAACGCATAGAGGCACCTTCTGCACCATGTGAACTTCTGTCATGGAGTAAGAACAGAAAAATCCAAGATAACCCAACCTTCTGTTTATTAAACACCTACAGTTTGCTAATTTCTATTCCAGGCCACCCTGGGGAACAGAGGAGGGAAGAAAGACATTTAAGACACCCCCACACATGTACTCATAATATACATAATATAAATATATGCCACACACAACTCATATTTGTATATTATACAGTTTTCTCACAAGCCCGAATATCTATATTCTGGAGACCATGAGGGAAAACTTTAAACTCCTTACTCCTCAACACTTACAATACCTAGGTTGTGAAACATATTTAGGGAGGCTGGCTAAAAGTTAAGAAATATATCTGTTCTTCTAGAGGCAGTTTTCTCTGAGGTGATCCTACATTGAACCCCAATACAGAAAGGAAAGGAAAAAGGAGAAAGGAAAAGGGAAAGGAAAGAAAGAAGCTGCTCCTTTAAGCAAGTATAGGTAAGAGTTCTGCTATAGGGCCATTGAGACATTCCTGAGGTACCTGGGTCTCAGTGGAACACAGAGATAAAAGTACTTTAACCTTAGAAAAAGTCAGAGTGTCACTGAATTGCATACTTAAACCACATTGTTTCATCCCTTCAAACAATTAGTTTTCTTGTGAATTGTGTTTTGGTGAAGAAGCATCAGTTTACACTGAGAGAAATACTAAGACACAGGGTTGTGGTTGATATAAGGATGTTTGATATTAAGGACACTGTCACATCCAGCATATAGTATGTGCTCTTCAGAGACCAATGAAGAGAATAATGAGTTTGTTTTTATTTTATTTTGGGGTGGGTTGTTTTTATTTTAAGGACCATCTTGAGACCATGTAGTTGATTATGTTTCTCTCTTTGCATGGCTAGTAGAAAGCTTAAAGCCAATATTTCTGACCCAACACTTACACATGCCCAGGAACTTAAAACATACATACTTAATCTCACCTCCAGGTTCCTCTTATTTTCCTCCTACCCTTGCTTTCCCTTAACTTTAATTTTCTAATTTTTTGATGTATTATGATGATTAAAAAAGTTTTTTAATGTTTTTATTTATTTTGGGGAGAACGAGAGACAGCACAAGTGGAGAAGGGGCAGAAAGGAGGGAGACACAGAATCCGAAGCAGGCACCAGGCTCTGAGCTGTCAGCACAGAGCTTGACGTGGGGCTTAAACTCACAGACTGCAAGATTATGACCTGAGCTGAAGTCAGATCCCTAGCCAACTGAGCCACCCAGGTACGCCTATGATGATTTTTATAAGATACCTCAAAGCCTTTGTGGAAGGCACTGGTGAAAATAAAGAGTTTGTAAGTTTAAATTTTACTTATTAAATTCAATGTAACAAAATATACACATTTTCATAAATAAAAAATTACCTAAAATTCATTAGCACAAAGCTTTCATGTATATCACACAAATATAAGTAATATACACAGAGCACACATGTACATAATTCACAATCACAACATACCCTTAATGTCACACTTAATGTAAACATGTGTGCACACACACTCACACGCATGCATGTTGTGCACATACCAAGCTGCTCTGCAAGGAGCCGGCCCTTCTCAGTGGGAACAACCCTCTCTTCCTCCATGTCACACTTGTTCCCCACCAGGATAACCTGCGCATTGTCCCAGGAGTAGGTCTTGATCTGAGTAGCCCTAAAAAGGAATGCAGAGAAGATTGTGTTAATGACATCTTGCTCTGGTGACAAAGACTCTGCAAAACTTGAAGACGTGTTTTCCCTTCCAGGGGGCAGGCTACACCCAAGTTATGTCAATTGACTCAGTTGAGGGCAGACAGATACCTGCCCCTGCTGGCTGTCACAGGTGCTGATCTGTAAGCCCTGGTTGCAAACCTCACTCAGCTCTTAGGAGCGCTCCTGTAATACATCTGCCTATCCCTCTCCTCCCTGGGCAGAGTTCTTTCTAAAATATCTATCTGATCCTTTCCTGAAAGGACATTTCTATGCCCCACCCCCCTCCACCGACTAGCTATGTGATGAAGTGTAGATCCCTCAGGTGTTCAAGAACATTCACATCCTATCTCTCCAGCTTCATCACACTTCCTCACTCTTGCTACTCATCCCCACTTTTCCATGGCTTATGCCTTTGCTTATAATGGGAGTCCCTTCCCCACATTAACTCATCCCCCAATGCCCAGGGCTGATCCCACAATTCTTTGGGGGAAGCCTTCTCAGGCTTTGTCAGGCCTAGCTAGCCTTTCCCTCTTCCTCTGTGACTTCTAAACATTCACTGAGGCCTCAGATAATGAATATTTATAGGAACCAAAATGTCAGCAGTGGTTTCCCTCACAGAGGATGGTTATGAAATTTTCTAAAATACTTTATGTGCTTTTCAGTCTTTCAAAAGTGAGTATATACTACTTACATAATGAGAAACAAAATTGTAACATAAGGAATAAAATAGGGCCCTTGTATTGTGGACACATCTCTTTGTGGGGATGAGCCAAACTCTGTCTCTAACAACCCCATCAGATAGAAGTGGAATCTCCTTTTGGTCCCCTACACCTTTACCATGGCACCTGTTATTTAGCTAAATTTATCAGTCTCTCCTTGATTGCAAAGATAGTCTCATTGATCTTTGGGGTGCCGGTCCCCAGCACAGAGCACAAAGTAGAGAAGATGTCAGCAAATTTCTGGTGAATGAATAAGCCAGCAAATGGTTAATCCTGAAGCAGATCTTAAATGTGACCCTATTCTGACCCTGACACTCAATCTAACTCAACCCTAACTGCAATCTGGAACCTGTTACCAACCCTGTTCCTAAAGCTGATCCCATCACCAATCTTCTCTTTAAGGATGAGAAGCCATTCCCTCAAGGTATGAAATTCACCCAGCCACATTGGTTGTGGGCTCACAAAGAGCCAGGTTCTGTGCTGGGCCCTGGGGGGTGGGGGTGGGACACTAGGCTGGGACCAAGTTGCTCAGAGGCAAAACCGAAAGGCCAGGGTTTAGGAGAAACAGACACTTAATCTTTAGCCTCAAGGCAGGTCTCTGGAGTCAACTCTTCATGTCTCCCCATACTATTCTTCCTGTCATCTTCATCCCTCTTCCCACCCCCAGCCATCCACTCTCAGCTCCCAGATTAGCAACTCAGGTTATTCTTGGAGGAATCGTCACCAGGTGTTAAAGTCACTGTGTTCCTGAGACAGAATGAACAGGAACTGATGGCAAAAGGGAAGGAGGTCAAGGCCAACAGGAAATTAGCAGTGTAGAGATACTGAAATAAAGAGCTAAAAACTCCATGATAGGAGGTGGGGGGAAAGAAGGAGAAGGAGAGAAAGAGGAGGAGGGGAGACAAATCATGACTGAAGGGAAAAGAGGGAATAAGAAAGGGAGAAAGGAAGAGAAAAGGGAAGTGGGAAAAAAAAGACTAGTAAAGACAAAAAGAAGGTGGAGGAGACTTGTTAAAAGGGAAGAGTGAAAAAGGAGGAAGGGGAGTATTACCACTAGGCTGAGAAGGAGAACCAAGACAACCATGAATGACAGACACACAGATGGCACCCAGGACAGCCTGCAAAGTCACTCACAACTCAAGACTACAAGGATTCAACAGCACTTCACATAGTCATGGGAACTGTTCCTTTGGAGAAGGGAAGTCCTTGAAGGATGGCAATTGGGCAAAGGGGAGCAGGAGATTAACTTGGCATTGGCCAGCACTGCTGCTGTATTGCTGCCCTCCTCAGCCTCTCTGATTCTGAAGACCATGGCACAGATGTTCCATCTTCTCCCATCCCCATCCTTTCTATCGATTAGGGACACAGCGTCCTGGGCTCTCCCTCTTACTTGACCTTCCCCTCCCTGTGAGTTATACTCCAGAAAGAAAGCAATAAGTCATTCAGAGATTGTACCTGTGGAGCTGTGCTGATTTCCATTGTATATTGAATCTTTACAAAGTTGGACTAGATGTGCTCTTGCCTGGGGATAAACTTTATGGGGAAGTCACATATGGACTCACTCACTATGACCAGGATGATTTTTCCAAAACAATCTGAACCTGTTGGTTCCATGTTCAAATGTCATCACCTAGGGAATAAACTCCAAATTCCTAACCCCAACACACAAAATTCTTCATGACCTCTGTTCTTCCTATACCCCTCACTTACCTTCTCACCTTTGCACATCTGTATTCTTTTCCTGGGATATTCTCATCTATGCACCCCCTGGCTCACTCTTGTTCATCCTACAAAATGTAGTATCTGTGTCAACAACTCCAAGATCTCTTTCTTGACTCACCAAGCTGGGTCAGAGCCCCCATTGTGTTCCCAACCGCACTGGTACATCTCTTTGTTGCTGCATATCTACATGATATTCTCACTGCTTGCTTACTTATCTTCCTCTCCTTCTCATCTGTAAGTTCCTTGAGGACAGGAGCCATGTCTGATTCACCCAGATTTCCCTAGCATACAGCACAAGGCCTAGTACACATTACATTTTCCTAGACAGTTTGATGAATAATGAATGACTGAGCTGAATGAAAGAATGAGGTAATGAATGAATCTCATACCAATCTTGCACAGCATTGAAGGACTCCTCGTTGGTGATGTCATACATCAGAATGAAGCCCATGGCCCCACGATAATAGGCTGTGGTGATGGTCCGATACCGCTCTTGCCCAGCTGTGTCCTGGGTAGGAAAAGGAAACAGTTAGCGTCCTAGAAAGTCTGTTTTTTTCCCTAAAAAGTCCTCAGGAACAAGGGCACCTGGGTGGCTCAGCCGGTTGAGCATCCGACTTCAGCTCAGGTCATGATCTCACAGGTTTGTGAGTTTGAGCCCTGCATCGGGCCCTGTGATGACAGCTCAGAGCTTGGAGCCTGCTTAGGATTCTGTGACTCCCTCTCTCTCTGCCCATCCCCTGATCATACTCTATCTCTCTCTCTCTCAAAAAAAAAAAAAAAAAAAAGTCCTCAGGAACAATTAACAAATAGCCCAAAGTATATTTAAGGAGTAACAATTATGTGTCTTGTATTATACTGGTGAGTAGAATAAAATGTTTTTTAAAACCTCATAAAAAAAGGGGTGCCTGGGTGGCTCAGTCAGTTAAGCAACCAACTTCGGCTCAGGTCATGACCTCATGGCATGTGGGTTCAAGCCCCACATCAGGCTCTGTGCTGACAGCTCAGAGCCTGGAGCCTGCTTCAGATTCTATGTCTCCTTCTCTCTCTCTCTCTCTCTTTCTCTCTCTCTCTCCTCCACTCATGCTGTGTTTCTCTCGATCTCAATAATAAATAAACATAAAAATTTTTTTTTAATAAAACCTCATAAAAAGTAATAAGAAAATAATTGAAGGGCGCCTGGATGGCTCAGTCAATAGAGCAGCAACTCTTGATTTTGGAGTCATGAACTTGAGCCCCACATTGACGAGTTTACTTAAAAAAAAAAAAAAAGAGGGGTTCCTGGCTGGTTTAGTCTAAAGCACATGACTTTAAAAAAAAAAATTAAATCTAGGGGCATCTGGGTGGCTCAGTCGGTTGAGCATCCAGCTTTGGCTCAGGTCATGATCTCGTGGTTTGTGGGTTCAAGCCCTGCGTCAGGCTTTGTGCTAACAGCTCAGAACCTGGAGCCTGCTTCAGATTCTGTGTCTCTCTTTCTCTCTGACCCTCCTCTGCTCACAATGTCTCTCTCTCTCTCTCAAAAATAAGTGAAACATTAAAAAAATTAAATCTAAGTCAATTAACATATAGTGTAATAATGATTTCAGAAATAGAATTTAGTGATTCATTACTTACATATAACTGCCAGTGCTGATCCCAACAAGTGTCCTCCTTAATTTCCCTTGTCCATTTAGCCCATCCCCCACCCAATACCCCTCCAGCAACCCTCAGGTTTGTCTCTATATTTAAGAGTCTCTTATGGTTTATCTCCCTCTCTGTTTTTATTTTTGCTTTCCTTCCATTATGATCATGTTTCATATCTTAAATTTCACAAACAAAGTCATATGATATTTGTCTTTCTCTAATTTTGTGTAGCATTATATACTCTAGTTCCATCCACGTTGTTGTAAATTGCAAGACTTTATTCTTTTTGATTGTTGAGTAATACTCCAATGTACATATATACCACATCTTCTTTATCCATTCAGTTGATGGACATTTTGGCTCTTTACATACTTTGGCTATTGTCAATAGCCCTGCCATAAATATTGGGGTGCATGTGTCCCCTCAAAACAGCACTCCAGTATCTTTTGGATACATACCTAGTAGTGCAATTGCTAGGCCATAGAAAATTTCTATTTTTAATTTTTTGAGGCACCTCCATACTGTTTATGAGGGTGGCTCCACCAGTTTGCATTCCCACCAGCAGTACAAAAGAGATTCTCACTCTCCACATCCTTGCCAACATCTGTTATTGCCTGAGTTGTTAATGTTAGCCATTCTGACAGGTGTGAGGTGGTATCTCATTGCAGTTTTGATTTGTATTTCCCTGATGATGAATGATATGAGCATTTTCATATGCCTGTTAGCCATCTGATGTCTTCTTTGGAAAAGTGTCTATTCATGACTTGTGCCCATTCCTTCACTGGATTTTTTGGTTTTTGGGTATTGAGTTTGATAAGTTCTTTATAGATTTTGAATATTAACTCTTTATCTGATATGTCACTTGCAAATATCTTCTCCCATACCATTGGTTGCTTTTTAGTTTTGCTGATTGTTTCCTTTTCTGTGCAGAAGATTTTTATCTTGATGAGGTCCCAATAATTCATTTTTACTTTGGTTTCCCTTGCCTCCAGAGACATATTGAGTAAGAAGTTGCTGCAGCCAACGTCAAAGAGCTTGTTGCCTGTTTTCTCCTCTAGGATTTTGATGGCTTCCTGTCATACATTTAGGTCTTTCATCGACTTTGAGTTCATTTTTGTGTATGATGTAAGAAAGTGGTCCATGTTCATTCTTCTGCATGTTGCTGTCCAGTTTTCCCAACACCATTTGCTGAACAGACTTTTTTCCATAACATTTTCTTTCCTGCTTTGTCAAAGATTAGTAGGCCATCTGTTTGTGGGTCCATTTCTGGGTTCTCTATTCTGTTCCATTGTTCTGTGTATCTGTTCTTGTGCTAGTACCATAGTGTCTTATGATTACAGTTTTGTAATACAGCTTGAAGTCTGGATTGTGAGGCCTCCAGCTTTGGTTTTCTTTTTCAGGACTGCTTTGACTATTCAGGGTCTTTTCTGGTTCCACACAAATTTTAGAGTTGTTTGTTCTAGCCTGTGAAGAATGCTGGTATTATTTTGATAGGAATTGCATTGAATATGTAGATTGCTTTGGGTAGTATCAACATTTATACATTTGTTCTTCCAATCCATGAGCATGGAATGTTTTTCCATTTTTCTGTGTCTTCTTTAATTTCTTTCATAAGCTTTCTATAGTTTTCAGTGAATAGAGTTTTTACCTTTTTCATTAGGTTTATTTATAGGTATTTTATGGGTTTTGGTGCAATTGTAAATGGGGTCGATTCCTTGATTTCTGCATATTGATTGTATATACTGTGACTTTTCTGGATTCCTGTATCAATTGTAGCAGTTTCTTGGTGGAATCTTTTGGGTGTTCCACTAGTGTATCATGTCATCTATGAAGAGTGAAAGTCTGACTTCCTCCTTGCTGATTTGGATGCCTTTTATTTCTTTGTGTTGTCTGATTGCTGAGGCTAGGACTTTCAACACTATATATTTTTTTCCATAATATTTTATTGTCAAATTGTTTTCCATACAACACCCAGTGCTCTTCCCCCTTAAGTGTCCTCCACCATCACCACCCCCTCTTTTCCCCCCTCCCCCTTCCCCTTCAACTCTCAGTTCATTTTCAGCATTCAATAGTCTTTCAAGTTTTGCATCCCTCTCTCTCCCCAACTCTCTCTCCTTCCTCCGCTCCCCCTGGTTCTCCATTAGGTCTCTCTTGTTTTCCTGCTAGACCTATGAGTGCAAACATATGGTTTCTGTCCTTCTCTGCCTGGCTTACTTCGCTCAGCATGACACCCTCAAGGTCCATCCACTTTCCTACAAAGGACCATATGTCATTCCCTCTCATTGCCATGTAGTACTCCATCGTGAATATATACCACATCTTCTTGATCCATTCGTCAGGTGATGGACATTTAGGCTCCTTCCATGTTTTGGCTATTGTTGACAGTGCTGCTATGAACATTGGGGTACATGTGCTCCTATGCATCAGCATTTCTGTCTCTCTTGGGTAAATCCCCAGCAGTGCTATTGCTGGGTCATAAGGGAGTTCTATTGATAGTTTTTTGAGGAACCTCCACACTGTTTTCCAGAGCGGTTGCACCAGTTTACATTGCCACCAACAGTGTAAGAGGGTGCCCATCTCTCCACAGCCTCTCCAACATCTATAGTCTCTTGTTTT
>PISW01009409.1:0-66899 GCA_004023785.1 Mungos mungo
GGCTGCTGATGGTGAGGGTGAAATCTGTCCCAGACCCACTGCCGCTGAACCGCGATGGCACTCCCGAGATGGACTGGGAAGCATATTTTACAAGGAGCTTTGGAGGCTGATTTGGTTTCTGCTGATACCAGTGTAAGTTGGTGCTGATGCTCTGACTGGCCTGGCAGGTGATGGTGACTTTTTCTTTAAGAGTCCCGGACCGGAAGGCTGGGGACTGGGTCAGCACAATCTCACCGCTGGAGGCTAAAATCACACGTGAAAATCATTAGCAGAGCCTAAGGCTATGGATCTAGAAGTCAACAGTATCTACTTAGGGAGGAGAACGACTAGGATTTATTTTTAAAACGTTCAGACTGAATCAGTAAGCTGAATTCATTTGTCGAAGGATTCCCAGGATGAAAGAAAATCAGTGACTGAAAATAGTCCCCCCACTTATTTCTCTGTTCCAATATTCTCACCTGGAACCCAGAGGAGCAGAAGCCCAAGGAGCTGTGATAGAGACACCATCTTGCTCTATTCGCCAGGTCTCCTTTGCTCGGGCCCCTTACCCAGAGAACGACTCTCTCTTTTATGAGCTCCTGAGAGGCAGACACCCTTCAGATGTAGAGGAAGAGTGTATGCAAATTATGGGGCTTTTGTATTGTTCAAATACTCAGAAGTTGGTGGTCAGCAGAAGCCCTTGGCCTTGTCTGGCTGTATCACGTCTCCCTCTTCTGGCCTGTGGGGGTGTTGCAAGAGCTTGCCCCATGCTTGACCAAAGGCAAGATCCCCAGCTGGGTGATGACATCTCATCCAACTCAGTCCTCTGTCGGACTTTGCATTCATCCCCAGTGAACAGCAGGTCACATCCTCAGTCCTGGCCGAGGGCTATGTTAACTCTCTGCTCCCTGTCACAGTCATTGTGTGACCACACCATGAAGCGTCGTGCTGTGCCGCACTCCATTGATAACATCATGTTCATTAGGACAAGGACATACATATTTTGCCCAAACACATGCTCCGACAGTGGGATGCAAATGCTATAAAAATGCCTGCACTCGCCTCACTGGTGGCGATGTCAGGGGTCCAGAAGTCAGAGCATTGCAGGAACATCCTCTTCAGGTAAAGGAATGGAAATTGCATCTTGTAGCTCCGGTGGCTGAGAATGAACCACACTATTTTGTAAGCATCTCTGGAGTATTGAAGTAACACGTTGGATAAACTACACCATTCTGTGTCAGCTAAGTATGAAGTCACTAGGTTCAAGTGGGCACAGGGCCAAGAGGGAGCCCCCAGCAGGTTTAGGTCATGATGCAAGTGGCTATATCATTTGCCCCATCGCTTGGTGGTGCAGGCATGTGTGATAGATGAGGACATGCGTGGACACTGTGGCAAGCCCAGACAGAGTCATAGCAGAGATGTCATGGGTTCTACAGCAAGATTTGGCCCTTCTCAAAATCGACCCTTCACGGTTCAAAAAGTAGTTCCCAGTATAGCGCAGGCTCTGGTGGACATGTGCCTGGTTCACCAAGTAACTGTGTGACTGAGCTGCCCACCATACATGGGAGGTGTCAGATACGCCAAGCTGTAAGATCGAGTGGAGCTGAGCAGCAGTCAATTCCAGGAAGGAGATAGTACTTTCTTTGGTTTGGGAAGCAGGCCGGTTCTGTGGGCCATTTAACTGAGGAGTCCCAGTCTCTACAATATCACCACTCCTGCCCTAACACCTCTGCCTCAGCTCATGTTTTAAGCCTCATGAGGGTTTATATTGAATGTATTTTCTTATTTCTGCCTTCTTGGTGCTCCAGCTGTGAAGGAACTGCCTCTCCGGAGGGTAGCTCATTCCCAGAGACTGTAAAAGACTTGTCCAGGCGCACACCTTTGAGACGCCAGACAAACTCCAAATCCTCGCTTGCCTTTTGTCAGTCAGCCAGCCCTACAGTCTGGGAAGTGTCCCCTGCCCTAATCACCCCAGGTACCAGGCTGCACGGGGACACCAAGAATGCAGCTCAGCCCACAGAAACTTTCAAATTCTCCAATCTTAGGCCTCAGGGGCTTGCTTCCCTATTTCTTCTCACAAAACACACAGGAAAACATACAGTTCCTCTCCCTGCCCACCCCTGTCACCTCGGCGCTGCTGTGCTGCCTCCTGGCCTGCTGTGTGTTTTGGTGCAGATGAAAAATGCTTCTTCCTGCACTATGATAACCATTGTGTCTTTGTTTCTTCCCAAAAGACACAGGGCTTCCCACCCAGCTAATGCTGGAGAAAGAGCTCCATCTCTGTCCAGGTTTGCATCAGGGGTTGGTGTAAGTTAAAAAATATTTTGGGCAACCCCTCTATCAAGAAGGGGACAGCCTTTTTTTTGTCCCTACAGTAAACAATAAATCTGGCTACTGCTTGCCGTCCTTGTCCACCATGCTACTGTCAGCACCTCCGTCTGTGGCTTACAAAGTCCTCATTCAGCGTCATTCTACCTGACCACAAACTTGTGTCAGCAGGGGACATGAAGGAATGTTGCTGACGTGAGAAGAAACTGCAGGTGCACCAGGGGAGAAGCTGGCCATGTTTGTGGAGGTTGCAGCCCGGCCCAGGTGAAAGGTGATGGAGGCTTGCACAGGTCAGGTGGTGGGGGTGGTGAGAGGTGGTCAGATTGGGATAAATCTGGAGCTTCAGATTATTTATTATGTGACTGTCTACCACCAGATGCTAGGGCCTCTCAGAGAATATTGCCAAAGAGCCAGCTGTGCAGAATTCCTCTGGGTGGTCACACCACCCATCACCCTTCTATGAATCAGATTTTTTATTAGAATCCTGGCTTACTGTCTGAATGACCTTGGACACATTTCATAACCTCTCTCTGCCTCAAATTTTCAATCGGAGGATGCAAATAAAACACTTCATATAAAGAATTAGCTCAGTTAATGCACATAATAAGCATTAAATACACACCATAGCCTATCATCTCTTTGTTGTTAAACTTGTAATTGAAGACACATATGATAGGTCAGAAGATCACTGCCATGTGTTCCTCCCAGTGAGTGTGGAGATGATTTCTTAGGAGTGTAGAGTCTATTTCTTGATTTCTTGAATCAAAGTGCACCTTGGGCCCTGCTGTGTCAAATAAAATGTGGTGATAGGGGCCCCAGAGCAGTTCTGGGGTCTGGGCTTTGAGAGGCCTTGCAGCTTTCACCATCCACCTTTGATACAAGAAAGCTGATCTAGCCTCATGGCCAATGAGAGTCCATGTGCAGCACTGAGGCTCCCGGCCAGCAGCGAGTGCCAACAACCGGACATGTGAGTAGGTCATCCAGTGGCGTGCCAGGGAATGTGCTGTGGAGAATGGAGTGGCCCTCCCTGTGAGGAGAGGTATCTTGTCCTTGACATTGTTCACAATGACCAGTGGATGGTGATATTAAAAGTAGCATTGCTATTAATTTACACATTTCTATAGTCAATTCACTCCTTAGAGCCTGTACGTGGGGATGGAGGTCTAGCCACACCTGCCCTGTGTGTGACTGAGAGGAGACACAAGGCTCCCCAGGTCACAGCTAGCATTACCTGGTCACTATGGGGAGAGACCAGTTGGGGTCTTTCAGGCCAGCTGACCTTCCAGCTGCCCAAGCTGCACAAGTGAGCCCTGGCAAACCAGCAGAGAGACCACCCAGGCCACCCCCAGAATCATGGGAAATAATGAACTGGTATTCTTGTAAACCTTTACGTTTTGAGGTGCTCTGTTTTGCTGGATTAGGAAAGAGGACAGTAATCAGTAATAGGTAACAGAACAGTCATAAATAAATCCATCTGAAGCATCGTCCCATATCGCTGCTTTGCTCTGTCCACTTTCACCTTCTCATCTAAGTAGGTCTGGCTTCAGGATGAGGCCATAACCTTCCAACCTGCCCCTGCCTCATCAGGTCAGGAGACAGAGACTCTTCCAGTGTGGAATCCCAAGTACGGACATGTTACACCTTTCACGCTGTGGCCTCAGGCAGGAAGCTGGTATCATGGTTGAAAAACCGGCTCCCACGACCCAGAGAGGATATTTTTGTTTGGGGACCTGTCACTGTGGGAGGCCAGCTGACGTGCTGCTGGTAGGAATCCTCCCCGAAGTTTTTAGCCTCTACTCCACTGGTGGTGAGGGAGGAGTTAGCCAGAGACAATTCCCAGGAACCTCGGTGAGTTCTGGAGGCCAGGGCAGAAGCCCCAGCGATGAGCGGCAGGAGCTCGTCGGTCCCTGCAGGAACCAGGCCATGGAGGGAACTTACTCCACGCTGCTTCCATGGGTGATGGACACAAAGCTGACCTGAGATGTCGCCAGGAGGGAACTTACTCCACGCTGCTTCCATGGGTGATGGACACAAAGCTGACCTGAGATGTCTCCAGATCTCTGGGGACTGAGTACCCGGCAAGGACACCCCACCCGGGCACCATTGTGTATTACTTCCGTCAAAGGGTTGAGGAAACAGGGATCCTCAGAAGAGTGACGTCAGGCTTAAATGAGGTACCAACTAGAAATCAAGTGCCTCTGGGCCTTCCTGCCTTTGCTGTGTCAAGAATTCATGTAGTTGTTGATGTTCCTCAGGCCCAGGACGAGTTATGAAAGGTGACCCAACAGGGCACAGCCCCACCCGGAGAGGCTGATGGACAAGTCCCTCTCTCGTAGCCAAGCTCACACACAAAATCTCTCCGTGCCTTGTTCACAGCCTCATGTGTGACTCCCAGCCAGGTGTGGTCTCCCTGCCCAGCCCTACTGCCAGTCAAGGCCACTAGGACCTGGGTCTCAGTGGGAGGGTGTTTTTCCATGTGCAAGCTTCTCATTATTTATAGTTTATTTTCTGGTTTCCAGAACCACCACTTACCAACAGAGGATTCTGAGGTGGAGTCAGACCCACAGGTTAACAAGGGCCCGGATGTGTGAGGGAAGGAGGCTGCCCTCTGAAGGCCCAGCTGGATGGCCTGTGGCTGGAGTCAGGGGAAGTGGGGGAAGGGGAATTCAGAGCAGGAGCTGCACAAACACCCTGATGTTCCACCGTTGACCAAGAGGAGATGCACTGGAGGTGCCAGGACAGGTAGGCAGGGAGCAGTGTCAGGAGAAGGTGGGGCATGTGATGTCAGAGCTGTGGCCCCACCTCTGTCCCCAGCAAGGTCCCAGACCCTCAGCAGCCCCTGGGCAGGAGTGACAGCTGGGTGAGTTTTGTGCCCCATTAGTGACAGGAAGATGGAGCCTGTGCTCCTGAAAGCAACTTGGTCATTGATGGTTAGAGTAACTTCTGTCTAGACTGGCTGCCCCCTGACTAGGCAGGCATCATGCCCGGGGGACCTTGTGAGTGAGAAAGAGCCCGAGAGCTCTCCCTGGTTGCTGCCTATTTCAGGCTCCAGAAGTGTTGATACACTAGCTGCTGGCTCTGCAGGGGATGGTGACCTTCTCTCTTGGGATGTTGGAAGGGAGGGATGCAAGACATGTCCACACAGTGTCCCCACAGGCACCTAAGAGGGAAAGACAACATGGACATACCCAAACATTAATACTAAGTAGAGAGCTCATCAACCACTTTAATGCATTACTCGTCCAAGTTTAAATGTCCAAGTTTAATGCAAACTGAGGAGGAAGCCTGAGTCCTCCCTCCTCACCAGAGTCAGGGCAGGAGGAAGGAAAGAGCAAAGCTGGGGTCCCTTGTCCCCCAGGTTCCTGCTGAAGTTGGTCCTGCTCGGAGAAGGGAGGGCAGTGCTCTGAGACACAGCCCTCACAGAGGGGAGGGGGCAAGGCCACGTGGGCAGAGAGCACAGCCACACGGAGGGTTTTCTCCCCGACCCGGCACAGGGGCCGCTCCTCCCAGGTGTCCCCATCACAGCAGAGAACCTGTTCAGTCTTTGGAGCTCCTGGGTGATAACTGGACAATATCACTCTTGCTCTCTCAGTACTTTAGGAACAGGACTCTGTTTCTTTGGTTTATTGTGGGGTCTGTCTGCCATCTAATGGCTCAGCTGTGATATAGCAACTTTCAGGATTTTTAATGTGGGGACCTTTCAGTTGGCCTGTGAGACTCTTCACTGTTACTCATGAAGATGACACTCTGACATCCATCACTAGGTCAGAGTCTGTAGGGAACACAAGATGGTTCCTCCCCTCAATAAACCTTTCTCCCAGTAAAGAACAAAAGACTAATATGGAACTGGATGGTTTAAAATGGATAAAATATGTTTGTCATCCTTCAAGTGTGATTTACATGTACCGGATCTCATGACTCCTTTCAAGACAAGACACTTTTTCTACCTTCATGCTACTGAATATAAATGTAAGGCATTATTTATTTATTTCCAAGATTTTTGAAATGTCAGTGGATGGTCCATGACTAAAGCTCAGCACAGTTGGTTTCTAGCCCTGGGGTTTTGGTGTTTGGTTTTGGTTTCAACTAAATAGCCACAGAGAAATCAAGTCACTGATGGAGACCAGGCAGGCAGGGGCCAGAGCAGAGGACGCAACTGAGGGTGGAGTCTCATGGAGGTGCGTCCTGTGGAGTGTGTGTTGGGGACTGCATCCCTGTGGGCGGAGGGAAGGAAGATGGCAGCAGCCTCAGCCTCCTGGCTGCTGATGGTGCGTCGGAAATCCCTGTCCAACTTATTGATATTGCACCATCCCTGGACCCCTGGCTGTAACTGGGCAACCTGGTAAATGAGGTGCTTAGGTTTTCCCCTTTTCTGTTGGAACCAGTTCAAGTAGATTTTCCCACCAGTGCCCTTGACACTTTCATTGGCCTTGTGGGTAATGATGATTCCTTATCCAGGAGCTCCAGACAGGGACTGAGGATTCAGTCATACATAATGTCACCACAAATACCTGAGGTTACAAAGGAATAAAGAAAAAAAGACAAGAATTCAGATGCAGTGGTATCTCCCTCTGCATTTCATCTTTGTAGTGTAAAAACTTGTAAAGTGTGTTTCATTACACTATCTTTACTTACACCTACAAACTGTGTACATAAATCTTAAAAAATTCGAAAGAAAACCCTAGAAATATTTCAGTGAAGCTTTGGATTCAATATCAATCCATATGATATCTAAGGGCGCCTGGGTGGCTCAGTCAGTTACGTGTCCGCTCTTGATTTCAGCTCTGGTTATGACATCACGGTTCATAGGAACGAACCCCTTGTCGGCTCTGCACTGACAGCACGGAGCCTGCTTGGGATTCTCTCTCTCTCTCTCTCCCTCTCTCTCTCTCTCTCTCTCTCTCTCTCTCTCATGCTCCTCCCCCATTCAGGTTCTTTCTACTTCTCTCTCTCCTTCTATCCAAATAAATAAATAAAAACATATATAATATCTATAGCAGGTTAGAGAAGATTTTTGCATATAAGACATTTTCTCTTAATAAACATTATTAAGTTTCAATTTTTCCAAAAGTGATATAAATATTTAAAGTCATCTGTTGAAATTCCCAAGGACTGTTTTTTCAAAATTGAAGGAAATGATATTTTTATTTAGGTTAAATTTATATGATCTACAATGCCCAAAAAAGTCCTAAGAAGTAAAATGGCCACACTCCAGCATGCATTTCACTTGTGTTCCACAAATCTGCCGCGTTGTCTGCCTGTCACACTGACTGAGTTGACAACGGGAGCCAGGCAGGGAGACTTGGGATGGGTTTTCAATCCCCTGTGCCTTTTCTCATGACCACCTGCTCCCAGGGCCCATGGGCCCCTCCAGCCCCTGCAGCTTTCCCCACAAGGACCTGCCATTTCTGGGGCCTCCCTGTGTGATGCCTGAGCTGCAGCTGAGGCCCTCGGGGCTCAGAGCCCGCAGCTGCCACCTAGTCCCTTAGGTTCCCTAGTGTCTTCTACCTCAGACTCAGAATCTGCTGTGCTTGCTCCCCAGACCAGTGTGTGAGCAGTGGCGTTATGACAGGACGGAGGTTTGTGTTCAGGGCTGAACCAGTGTGGGAGGAATGTGTGTACCTTGCATGCAGTAATAAAATCCAAAGTCCTCAGCCTCCACCCTGCTGATTGTCAGGGTGAAATCTGTCCCTGACCCGCTGCCACTGAACCTGTCTGGGACTCCGGGGGCCCGGATGGAGGCCTTTTCGATCAGGCGCCATGGAGACTGGCCAGGCGTATGCAGGTACCAATTTAAATAGGTGTTTCCATCACTGCAGAGGAGGCTCTGACTGGCCCTGCAGGAGATGGAGGCCGGCTATCCCAGGGTGATGGCCAGGGACGCTGGGGCCTGCATCATGACGACATCCCCACTGGATCCTAAAGGAAGGAGAGAAATGCAAGATTACATACACGCATGGTAAGTCACTTTGAAATTTTTATTTTAGTAATTTGTCAGGATAAATCATTTTTTGATAATATTCCCAAATATCCATTTCAAGGAGGTGCTAACATTTACAAACACATAGGGGCGTCCACTCTCATCTACCATCCCCCGTTTCCTCTGTGTCATCAGCTTTCCTAGAACATAGATCTTTCTTCCCTCTGGAATGTTCCTTACTGTCGTAAATCTAAACATCACATACCCCTTCCCAGAGTGTAGGACAGAGGTCTGGAAGACTTGGACAAATGGGCATGGGGTGCAGTGGTGCCCCCGGAGCTCTCCCTCCCTACCCCCTTCTCCTCTCTCACCCCCTCCACCCTCACCTGGGATCCAGAGCACCAGCAGCCCCAGCAGCTGAGCAGGGAACCTCATTGTGAGGAGTTTATGTGCTGAGTCCTGGTCACTGACACAGGATCAGCGCTGATCTTTTATGTCAGCTGCAAAGGTTTTATCTGAGACTCTGTACATTGCCCTCCCTGAGGGAACAATATGCAAATCTCCTGGTGGGCAAAGCAGCCTGGGAGGAGGCAGTGGGGGAGGGGCCCTCCCAGGGGAGCAAAGTAATATAAAGTGTCTGAGTTTGAAGGGAAACTAACACATAAAATCTATGCCGCCTAAAGAGTAAAGGCACACACTAGGGCACCTGGGAGGCTTAAATGCCTGAGCCACCCAGGCGCCACAAAGAGAAATGGAATTCTAAGCAACTATTGAAGTCTTGTCACTTGGAGTTTTTATTTCAGACAGAAGTACTAGCGATTTTTGATCACCTTCTACACAGTTCAGGATTGAGGAAATAAGTGACCATGCTGTAGATAATGGGAATCTACGTCGTCACCAGCAGGCACTGGAATTACAACCAGAAAATAAAGGAAAAAGAGAAGGGGATTGTGGAATTCTTCCATAAGCACTTATGCTTTTTTCTGACTTTGAGTTATTTTTATTTTGATGCCATAATGTACTTGGAAATAACTTAGACTCACTGAAAACTCACAAATGAAAGCGAGTTCCTATTGGCTCTTGCTCTGGCTTCCCCTGATGTTGTCACCTCACATAAGCATCTCCTACTTAGCAGAACTGAACATTAGCATCAACACTGTGCTGGGAACTAAAGTCAAAGCCATTTGTGGACCTCACTGGTTTTCCACTACTGCAGGGGGTCTGCAGTCTCGGTGCCATTGAGAACAGGGGGCCTTACCTTCAGGGTCCGCACTGCTGAGATTCGGGGGAAGAGTCCCGTGGAGTCATCTGAGAGCCACCTCAGCCATACTGTCCGGGACACAAACTCTCCAATGTAGGGACTCTGAGGCTTGAGACCCAACCTTTAGGACCTTCCTGGCCTCCTCCGAGGGCCCCACGCTGTTGGCACATCCCCCAGGTTCTGTGAGAGAAGGAGTTGATGACTTATCCCTGGAGGAGACACCTGCTCAGTGGAGCAGAACAGCAGACCTCAAAAGGGAGGGTCGTGTTTAGGGCCATCATGTTGTACAGGGTCCCCATGCTCATTCTGTGACCAGACATGTGCAAGATGTCTCCACATTCCATGCTGCTGACTGTGCATGTGACATCCTTCCCTGACCCACTGCCCCTGACATGGGCTGGGCCCCCGGAGCCCTTTGGACACCCTACATGTCGGAGGTTATGGAGATTGGTGTGGCTCCTGCTGGAACCCGAGAAGGAAGGTCTGTCCAGTGCCATGAATGGGACTCAAACTGGCCTTTTAGGAGATGGAGATACCCCCTCCCATGGCCACAAACAAGAGGGATGAAGCCTGATCAGCACAGCTGCCCATGGAAACCTGGAAAAAGAAAGGTACTTACTGTGGAAATGCAAATATAAAAATATAGTTCTGAAATAAAGAAATGATATACCAGCACCATCTGGGTGGCTCAGTCTGGTAAGTGTACAATTCTTGGTTTCTGCTCAGGTCATGAATCTCACGGTTTCGTGAGTTCAAATCCCAAGTCAGGTACTGCACTGGCAATGTGGAGCCTGTTTGGGATTTTCTGTCTCCCTCCCTCTCTCTGCCCATCCCCTCTCATGTCTGTCTGTCTGTCTCTCTCAATAAATAAATAAACATTTTCAAAAATTGTGAGTCTCGGGGCACCTGGATGGCTCAGTCATTTAAATGTCTGGATCTAGGTTTCAGCTCAGGTCATGATATCACGGTTCATGAGTTCAAGCCCTGCATTGGGCTCTGTGCTGGAGGTGCAGAACGTGCTTGGGATTCGCTCTCTCCCTCTCCCTCTACCCTTTCCCATCTTGAGCTTTCTCTCTGTCTCTCAGTAAATAAATGACATTAAGAAACGTGAGTGTGATCGACAAGTCTCCAAAGCCATTACCATAAGTTCGGAGAGAACCAGGGTTAGGACTTTGTCCTGTGTGCAGAAAGGGAGAAGCTTGATCTGTGTCCTCTTGATGGTTCCTTATAATAGTTTCAGGCTCTCTGTTATAAACTCTCAATCTTGTCACCCCATGCATTATGCATATACCATCCTAGCACCTAATATCTGCAAATTGAGGGGTCTGTTTCTGTCACCTGGTTTCTCTCTCCCTAATTTTGTTGGCCTAGAATTGTTGACTGAAACCCATACTGTGTTTTGTATATTTAATACTTTTGTCAATTTGTACACTTATTTACTGTGAAAGAGGTTAGTGGTATTTTAGGCTCTGGAATGATTGTTACCATTCAGAGAGAAATTACATTTGATTCTGGCAGCCTGAGACACTAGGGTGTCACCCTTGTCCAATCAAGGATCGCTCTGTACTCTGAGTCGGGGCTGTAGCGTGGGCGGGACATTGTTTGCTGTGCTGGGTTCTTCCCTCTTCCTGGCCTGTCGCCCTGCCAGGATTCTGACTGAAGTCCTTGGAGTTCAGTCAGAATCCCATCTTTTTTTAGTCCTTGAAAATTAGTTTAAAAAAATGTTTACAGTTTTATAAATTTATTTGGAGAGAGAGAATTAAAGAGAGAGCACAAGTGGATGAGGGGCAGAGAGAAGAAGAGACATTATCTTAAGCCATCTCCAGACCATCAACGCAGAGCCCAATGTGGGGCTCGACTCACAGACTATGAGATCATGACCTGAGCCAAGATGAAGAGTCAGACACGTAGCCAACCGGGCCACCCCAGGTGCCCCAACACTGAGTTTTATTTATGATGATGTGAGGTTGCTGAGCACTATGCTCAGCTCTGAGGCCTCTCAACCTTTCTTTTATCTCAGATTCTCGCTCAAGAGAGAAAAATTGGGGCTCAACTCTATGAGCTTTCTGTCTTTCCTTAACTCCTTCTCTCTTTATGTTTTTGGGATTTTCCATGGAGGTGGGAAGGACCATTTTCCAATGAATAGGCATTGTTTGATGTTGACGTACTCCACCTACCAAGCGATATGGAGAGGGTGTTTATGATCCCTACATGGACCCCTGGAGAGGCCAGGATGTGCACAAGCAGGTCCAGGCTGGTTTCCATGGGACAGAATATTTAGTGTTTCTTATGTCCAGGGAGGGGGCGCAGCTTGATCCTGAACTGGAGATTCATGAAATGTGAATTTTCCAGCTTCTACACAGACATGGGCAGAAGGGGAAGACAGAATTGACAAGTTCACGACACAGAGACTTTCAGTCCTTGGACATATACTTCTGCTTATGTAGGTTTTGTGGGGTTTTTTGAATAATATTCTGGAACTTTGAGTGTATTTTGTTATTTTTCCTAAATATTGGACGCTTTTGAGGCACTTATGAGGTAAATCATGTGCTTTCTAAGATTAATTTTTACGTATTTATTTCAGTTACATAGAAATCAAACTGACTTTTGCATGTTGACTTTGATTCAAGGATGTCTTATTTCTCCAATTATTTCTGGTAGGTTCTATGTAAATTAGTCTGATTTTCTCTGGATCCAATTTTTCCATCTGTGAATTATAATAGTTGACACTCTCCCTGCTGGTCTCTCTTTGTAGTAGATGTGGTGTCTTCTCACTCCAGCCTGGACCACAGGAGGCGTCCATTCATATGCATCTGATGTGAAGCCCTTAGTGGTGAAATTAGTTTTGAACCTGGGGGTGCAGCAAAGTCTGAGGAACTTTCAAAATTCAGAGTTCAAATCTTGTCATAGATGTGCTTTTCAGAACCTCAGGATTTCCAAACAGAACAGATATGCTAAGCTGAGCACCCACCATGGCAGCTGCTTATAATAAAAGCACCTGGTGTAAAGAAATAATCACTGAAGGTCTTACAGAAGTTTTTGTCTCATCTCATCATGGACACCGCTAGTATACTGCTGACAGTGGTAAGGTGCAGCATTGTCAGGCCCCAGGTGGCTGATGCTGAGGGTGAAATATGTCCCAGATCCACTGCTGCTGAACTGTGAGGGGACCCCCGTCTGTGACTTGGATCAGAAGCTTAGTAGTTTGTTCTGGTTTCTGCTGATACCAGGCCAACCACGTGCTCATGTTCCGACTCTCCTGGCAAGTGATGGAAACTCTGTCTCCTGGGGATGCAGAGAGCAAGGATGGAGACTGGGTCATCTGGACGTCACTGCTGGCTCCTGAGATTGGACACAGGGAATCACCTATCCACAGTCTGAATCATGTGATGAGAGGACATTGCTGGAGGGCCCGGCAGTACTGAGCACACAGGCTGAGTACATTCCCAGTGTTCCCCTTCCTTACCTGGGAGCCAGAGCAGCAGGAAGCCCAGGAGCTGAGAGGGTCCCCTGAGCCAGGGGTCTTCATGTCCATGCTGTGTCTTGGCTGGACCTGAGTCCTGCACAGAGTGTGACCAGCCTATCAATCAGTGTTCAAGGAAGTGGGTGGTGCCTCATTAAAATGCAAATCAGTAGAGGAGAGGACAGGCTAGGCATAACTGTGGACTGGCTAATCTCAATAGCACAGCCCAGGTGCCTTTGGTCAGGTGCCCAAGCTTGACCAGGGCAGCACAGATGGGCCTGCAGAGAACACGTTTCTCCTTTTGATCCATGGGATAGAATTAGTCTATGTCCCTTGAGTAAAGTGTCTTGTTTCTCTTCAATGCTCTTAACATGCTTTCCTTACTGCCTCTCCATCTAAGATATGTTCTATGAAGAATGACACATGTCAAGAAAATGACTCTCTGCATCTGGTACCCTGGGATGTTACTGAGGCCAGAAAATCTTTCTCTTTGATCTGATTTTTCTGATGTCCTTGGTATGGTAAGTTGTCAGCACAAAGACAGAACCCAGGAGTTTCTCCTTTCTATTTGACCGCATACTGACTGATAGACACATGTGAAGAATCTACTGGGTTTGTAGAAAACTCCTTCTGAACTTGGAAAAAAATAAATTGAACCGAGCACCAGTGACCTGTGTGACAGCTTCAAGCAGTCTATTGTGTATATCATTGGAGTTCAAAGATGAGAATGTGGAGGGGGGATTACAATATTATTTTTGATGATATGGGCCTTTTTTCCAATTTCAAGAAATCATTCTTAGGGCTTGCATAATTAAAAATCCAGAATTGTTGGATTGTTTGTTCTTGTACTTTTGAGTTGTGTGAGTTCTTTATATATTTGGACATTAACACCTTGTTGGGTAGGTCATTTGCAAACATCTTGCTCCATTCATTGGGTTGCCTTTTTATTTTGTTGATGGTTCTCTTTGCTGTACAAAAGTTTTTAATTTTGGTGTGGATTCAATAGTCCCTCTCCCCCATGCCTGAGGTAACATATTGCTAAATATATTGCTAGGGTGAATGTCTAAGACATTATTGTCTGTGTTTTCTTTAAGAGGTTTATGGTTTCAGGTTTCATATTTAGGACTCTAATCCATCATGAGATTATTTTTGAGTGTGGTTCAAGAAAGTGGTCCAGTTTTATTGTTTTGCATGTAGTTGTCCAGTTTTCCCAGTATCATTTTATATATATATAATGGGAGAAAATTCATCCAGGGAGCAGCGCTTGGAGGTCTGTTTTCCAATCCACATTATCTCTTAGAAAAAACCTGAATCAGAGATCAACATTCATTCAAGTATAGTCATAAACAGGGTAGTCAGATGGTGAGAAGATTTGATAAAACTACTTGAGAGATTACTGACCAAGAATTCAAAAGTTGAGTTTTATGAATGAATCTGGGCCAAGCACTTACACTAAGAGTATTTGTGTCCTGTGCAAATGCTCTTGACACCATATGCCGTGTGCAGGGAGCTCTCATTCATGAGGCAGACTTGATGACCAACTCTGGTGATGCAGTTGGCCTCTCTCCTGGACATTCTAGTGCTTGCTCATTGGGCTCAGACATTAGGTGGCCATGATGGTGAGGATGGAAATGATGCATGGGTTCCAGAACACAGACTTCCACTAACTGAGACTTACATGGCATTTTCCCATCAGGTAATTGAACAACAGTTCAAAGGAAAAGATTGATCGCATCCCTGAACCCTGATACCGCATCAGTGCCCAGGGGATCCAGCTACCCATCTGGAAGTAGCAATATTTTATGTACCTCCTCTATCAAGAAGGGAACAGCTGTTTCTTGTCCCTACAGTAGACTCTAAGTCTGGCTACTGCTTGCCATCCTTGTCTACCATACTACTGTCAGCACCACTGTCTGTGCCTCACAAGTCCTCATTTGGTGTCGGGCTACCTGACCAACAAACTTGTGTCAGCAGGAGATGTGAGGGAACATTGCTGACTCGAGAAGAGACTGCAGGTGGACCAGGGGAGAAGCTGGCCATGCACCCTCCTGTGCAGCCCTGGCCTAGGTGAAACATGATGTAGACTTGCACCAGGTCAGGCAGTGGGGTGATGAGAGGTGGTCACATTTGGGATACATAGTAGGCTTCCATTATTTATTATGTGACTGTCTACCACCAGATGCTAGGGCCTCTCAGAGAATATTGCCAAGGAGCCAGCTGTGCAGAATTCCTTCAGGCGGTCACACCACCCACTGCCCTTCTATGAATCAGACTTTCTGATGAGAACCCCGGCATCCTGTCTGAATGACCTTGGACACGTTTCATAACTTTTCTCTGCTTCATAGTCTTCAACTGGAAGATGCAAAGAAAACATCTCATATCAAGACTTAGCTCAGTTACTGCACATAATAAGCATTAAATACACATCGCAACCATTCTTCCCTTTGTTGTTGTTAAACTTGTAATTGAAGACATGAATAGTATGTCAGAAGATCACTGCCATGTGTTCCTAGCATTGAGAGTGGAGTTGATTTCCTTAGGTGTGTAGAGTCTTTTTCTTGATTTCTTGAGTCAAAGAGCATCTTGGGACATGTTGTGTCAAACAGCATGTGGTAAAAGGGGCCCTGGACCAGTTCTGGAGTCTGAACTTCCAGAGGCCTTGCAGCTTTCACCATCCACTTAGTAGCAAGAAAGCTGGCCAGCCTCATGGCAGATGAGAGGCCACATGGAGCGTGGAGCTCTTTTAAGCCTTTATGTTTTGAGGTGCTCTATTCTTCTGGAATAGATAACAGAACCGTAATCACTAAATAGGTCTTAAGCATCATCCCGGATCGCTGCTTGGCTCTGCCACTTCCACTGTCTTCTATAAGTAGGTCTGGCTTCAGGCTGAGGCAGTAACTCTCCAGCCTGCCCCCGCATCACCAGGTCAGGAGACAGAGGTTCTGTGAGGGTGGAATCTCCAGTACAGACTCGTCACACCTGGAACACTGTGGCCTCCTGCAGGAAGCAGGTGTCCTGGTTTAAGAACTGGCATCCATGACCCAGACAGGGTGTTTTTGTTTGGAGCCCTGTCACTGCTGGCAAAAATCCACCCCAACTTCCTCAGCCTCCACTCCTCAGACGGTGAGGGAGTCAGAGCTGGATTCACTTCTGAGGTACCGGAACGAGTTCCTGAGGCCTGGGCGGAAACACCAATGATGATCAGCCAGGGAGGCTCATCGGGTCTCTGAGGGCACCAGGCTATGGAGGGACCTATGTCCATGCTGCTTCCACAACTGATGGAGATGAAGCTGTCCTGAGACGCCGCCAGGGTCTCTGGGGACTGAGTCAGGACCGCCCTCTGCAGTCTGCAAAGACTCCCCATCCAGGCACCACAGTATATTACTTTGGTCAAAGGTTCTAGGAAACCTGTATACTCAAAAGAGTGACATCAGGCTTAACCATGGCACGGACTGGAATCAAGGGCCCTGGCACTTCCCATCTTTGTCTCCATCCAAAATTCACATAGTTGTTGCTGTGTCCTCAGGCCCAGGACAAATTAAGAAAGGTGACCGACCCAACAGGGCACAGCCCCCCACCCCCACAAGAGGATGATGGATGAGTCGTCCCCTTGTGGCCAAACTCACACACAAAATCTCTCTATGGCCTGTCACAGCCTCAGGTATGTCTCTCGGCCAGGTGTTCTCCCTACCAAGCCCTAACTGCCATTCACGGCTGCCAGGACCTGGGTCTTAGTGGGTGAGTGTGTCCCCTTGTGCAGCCTTCAGAGATTTATTGTTTACTTTTTGGTTTCCAGAACCACCGCTTACCAACAGAGGATTCTGAGGTGGGGTCAGAACCTCAGGTTAATGAGGGTCTGGGTGTGTGAGAGAACGAGGCTGACCTCCAAAGGCATGGATGGGGGGTAAGGGGAGCTGGGGGAGGGGAATTCAGAGCAGGACCTGCACAAACACCCTGCAGTTCCACTTGGTGACCAAGAGGAGATGCACTGGAGGTGCCCGGACTAGGACACAGAGAGCCAGTCCCAGAAGGAGGAGGGGGATGTGACGTCAGAGCTGTGGCTCTTAGACCCCCAGCATCTCCAGGGCAGGAGTGACAGCTGGTTGAGGTTTGTGCCCCAAGAGGTCACAGGAGGACAAGGCCTGTGCTCCTGACAGCATATTGGTTGTTGATGGTGAGGGTGACTTCTGTCCAGAACAGCTGCCCCTGACCAGGCAGGCATCATGCCCAGGGGGCAGCAAGAGGGAGGAGGAGCCTCAGGAACTCTTCCTGGTTCCTGCTGAGGTCAGGCTCCAGCAGTGTTGATACGCTAGCTGGCTAACCCTGCAGGGGATGGTGACCCTCTCTCAAGGGATATAAAGAGGGACACAGGACATGTGCACACAGTGTCCCCATTGGCTCCTAAGAGGAAAACCAACATGGATATCCCCAAACATTAATACCAAGCAGAGAGCTCATCAACCAGTTTGGTGCATTACGGGTCCAAGTTTCAATGTCCAAGGTTAATGCAAACGAACTGAGGAGGAAGCCTGAGTCCTCCTTCCTCACCAGAGTCAGGGCAGCAGGAAGGAAAGGAGCAAAGCTGGGGTCCCCATGTCCCCGAGGTTCCTGCTGAAGGTGATCCTGCTCAGAGAGGGGAGGGAAGTGCTCTGAGACACAGCCCCCACAGAGGGGATGGGGCAAGGCCACTTGGGCAGAGAGCACAGCCACACAGAGGGTTTTCTCCCCCACCCGGCACAGGGGCCGCTCCTCCCAGGGGTCCTGATTACACCTGACAACCCATTCAGCCTTTGGAGCTCCTGGGTGATAACTGGACACTATCACTCTTGCTCTCTCAGTATTTTAGGATCAGGAATCTGTTTCTTTGGTTTATTGTGGGGTCTGTTGGCTGCAATATAGGAAATTTCAGGATTTTTAATGTGGGTTCTTTCAGTCTGGGCTGTGAGACTCTTCACCGTTGCTCATGAATTTGACCCTCTGACATCCATCACTAGGCCAGAGTCTGTAGGGAACACAAGATAATTCCTCCCCTCAATAAACCTTTCACCTAGTAAAAAAGAAAAGACTAATACGTAACTAGGTTTAGTTTAAAATGTGTTTGTCATCCTTCAAGTGTGATTTACATGTACCTCATCTCGTGAGTTTGTTCAAGACAAGACAGTTTTTCTACTTCCATGCTACTGAAAATAAATGTAAGGCATTATTTATTTATTTCTAAGAAAATTGCAATGGCACTGTATGGTCCTTGACTAAAGCTCAGCACAGTGGGTTTCTAGCCCTGGGGTTTTGGTGTTTTTTTTCAACTAAATAGCCACAGAATAATCAGGTCACTGATGGAGCCCAGGCAGGCAGGGCCAGAACAGAGGAAGCAACCGAGGGTGGAGTCTCATGGAGGTGCGTCCTGTGGAGTGTGTGTTGGGGACTGCATCCCTGTGGGCGGAGGGAAGGAAGATGGCAGCAGCCTCAGCCTCCTGGCTGCTGGTGGTATTGGGAAATCTCTGTCAGACTAACTGCCGCGGAACCATCTTGGGACCCCTGGCTGTAGCTGGGAAACCTGGTAGATGAGGGGCTTAGGTTTTCTCCTTTTCTGTTAGAACCAGTTCAAATAGGTTTTCCCATCAGTGGCCTTGGCACTTTCATTGACCTTCTGAGTAATGATGATTCTCTATCAGGAGCTCCAGACAGAGATTGGAAAACTAGTCCAATTCTTGATTTCGGCTCTGATTACGATTTCACAGACACAGCCCTACATGGGTTCTGTACTGACAGCACAGAGGCTGCTTGGAATTCTCTCTCTCCCTCTCTCTTTGTCCTCCCCAATTCAGGTTCTCTCTCTTTCTCTCTCCTCTCTTTCAAAATAAATAAATAAAAATACACATAGTATCGATTGTGGGTTAGTGAAGATTTTGTTATACAGGGGCATTTTCTGTGTTAATACAGTAAAGGACTCAATATTATTATGTTTCTTTTTTCACCAAATTGATATAAACATTCAATGTAATCTATTAAAATTCCCAAAGGACTTTTTTAAATTTGATGACAATGATATTCTTATGTAGGTTAAATTTATATGATCTACAATATCCAAGGAACTCCTAAGAAGTGAAATAAAGTCAGTAAACTAATTATATGAGGTTTTAAAAATTAGTATAAAACTGCCTAATGCACTGTAGTGTATGTGAGGTATATTGATAGACAAAAAATAGAACAAAACAGGAACTCCAGGTAATGACCCACGTGTAGACTGTCCCTTGATACCTAACAAAGGCAGGACGGTGGCTTATTGGTCATTTTTCCTTTTTAATCAATTATAAAATGGAAACAAAAACCTTAACCCATCTCACATTATCCAAAAGCATGAGTTAGTGGAAACTCATATTTCTACCAATAAGTGTTAAAATAATTATGCGTCATGAAGAAAGCATAGGAGGGTTCCTTTGGTCTCTAGAGGGGGGAAAGATGTTTTAGTATACTTGTTAATTTTTTAAATGTTTTTATTTACTTTTGAGACACAGAAACCTGGGGGTGGTGGTGGAGCAGAAAGAGGGAGACACAGAATCTGAAGCAGGTCCAGGCTCTGCGCCGTCAGGACAGAGCCAGACGCAGGGCTCAAACTCATGTACTTCAAGATTATGACCTGAGCTGAAAGCAGACATGCTGGGAAGCATGAGCAGGTTCTCCAATATGACAAAGGTTTATTTCTGAAGGTATAAGGAACTCCCTAGATGAGAATAGACAAGCTCTATATATTTATGTATAAACATGCAAATCATGTATTATATCATTACAATGATATGGAAGTATACACAATATATAATTTAAACAAACAAAACAAGCACTTTCCAAAAAAGGATATCCAAATAGCTAATAAAAAATAAACATAAAAAATTTGCTAACATCTTCCTCATCAAGGAAATGTCCATTTTTACCACAATACCATTTCAGGATCTACTAATATGGAGATAATAAAAAGTTTGATATAAGACGAACTGCAAATGATTTATAACAACTGGAATGGGTTCACATGTGATGGAGTGTAAACACGTTCACCATCTTGGAAAACCGTGGGGCAGTGCTTCCCGACACCAAACATACACCAGCCTGGGAGGCAGACTTCCATTCCTAACAAGACCCCAGCATAAAACAACACCCAAGGCCAAAACATATGCAATACCGGTTCTGCCATTCTGAAGCTGTGGCACCTGATGGGGCCTTAGCACGTGGTGCCTGAGGGGGAGGCCAAAGCCCTTGTGGTGTGGGGCCCTCAGCTGCAACCTAGTCCCTTGGGTTGTCCAACGTCTTCTGCTTATACACACTCACATGACCAGCTGTGGGCTCCCCTTTGGGCAGTTCAAATGCCCAGACAGGCAAGTTTTTGTTCGAAGTTTAATCACTGTGGGAGGATACTGTGTACCGTGACTACAGTAATAAACACCAACATCCTCAGCCTCCACCCTGCCGATTGTCAGGGTGAAATCTGTCCCTGACCCGCTGCCACTGAACCTGTCAGGGACTCCAGAGGCCCGGTTGGAAACCTTATAGATGAGGAGCCGTGGAGACTGGCCTGGCTTCTGCTGAAACCAATACTGATAGGTGTTTCCATCGCTGTGCAGGAGGCTCTGACTGGCCCTGCAGGAGATGGAGCCCGGCTGTCCAGGGGTGACAGACAGGGACAGAGGGGTCTGTGTCAGCACAATATCCCCACTGGATCCTAAAGTAAAGAGAGAGAAGTGCCAAGTGAGATACAAACATTTTTAGCAAGTTTCATTGTTTCCATCTCATTTATTGTAGGTAAAATACGACTTTGTGTTACACCCGTTACTTGTGACTTCCAGCAGGCACCAAACACGCACAATCACAATAATGAACCTGAGACCTGTGAAGTGGAAACGGGTCTCTAACCATTGGTAATTTCCTCCCTACCTTCTGTGTCACAGTCCTCTCTAGAGCTCAGGTCCTTGTTCCTAATGGAATCTTCCTCACCTTCACAGATCTAGACCTCACCTGCCCCACCCAGGAGGACGAGTCACACACGTCTGACAGGCACACAGAATGCACCTAGGACAGCAGTGCCCCCGGAGCTCACCCTTCCCACCTGGCTCTCCTTTCTCACCCCCTCTGTCCTTACCAGGAAACCAGAGCACTAGCAGCCCCAGGAGCTGAGCAGAGAACCTCATTTTGAGTTGACCTAAGGAGTCCTGACAAGTCAAAGCCAGATTCTATTTGACCTTTTATGTAGACTTTGAGGGGAAGGTCCTCCCGGGGGGGACAATATGCAAATCCCTGGGCGGGTGCAGCAGTGTAGAAAGGGCTGGAAGGTTGTGGGAGGGGCCTACCTTTGAGCAAAGTGCAATATAACGTCTTCTGTGTTTTGGAGAAATTCTATAAAGTCAAGTCAATACAACGTGCAGGAGCGAGCACGTGATCCCACGTGAAAGTGTGGGTCATGCAGGGACTCAGTGCCCACTGTGCCTGCCCTCAGAGACAGCATGGAGAGCGGGGCAAACGTGTGTGCTGTTGGGCCATGTGGGGGAGGCAGTGAATGGCCATCAGAGCTTTGTGGTCCTCTGTCACCACCGGTGCTGCTGCCACACTGAGAAGCTGAGCCTCCTTGGGAGGTTTGTGCTTGGGCTGTGACACTGCAGGGTCCCCGGGTGTCCTGCTCCCGGAGCATCGGCAGCTTCCCCAGACTCCACACCAGTGACCGTGGGATGGATGAAGACAATTTAGGATGGACGTGTGTGTCCACTGTGAATATGTGTGGAAATACACTGACGCCTTGTCTTTCCTTTTTTTTTTTTTAACTTTTCTTTAAGTTTATTTATTTATTTTGAGAGAGAGAGAGAGACAGAGAGGCAGAGAGAGCACAAGCAGAGGAGGGGTACAGAGAAAGAGAGGTAGAGAGAGAATCCCAGGCAGGCTCTACCATGACAGCATTGAGCCCAATGTGGGGCTCAACCTCATGAACTGTGAGATCATGACCTAAGTCACAGTCGGACGCTTAACTGACTGAACCACCCAGATGCCCCTAAATTATTCTATTACTTCTAATGCACTGTGTTATGACAGGGAATTAAAATGAGCCCAAGTTAGGTCAGATATAATGTTTGAGCACTATGTTAATTGAGATCTACTCAGAGCATATAATTTATATACACTTTCAATAGAACATACAATACAGGTTCATCTTTACATGAGACCATGTTCTGTAAAACAAATGTATTTACCTCTTGCATGAAATATTTTTTGACAGTATTGTACCAAATTTGTCATTTCTGAAGTAATATTTAGACTAGGTGATCTTAGAATGATCCCTTTTGGGAAACAAACTTTATATCATCTGTACACTTCCTGTGGTCAGACAGGTACATTCTATGCTCTACATCATTCAGCTCGTTTTGTTTTCTCAGAACCTGCTTTGGAATTCTGAACTCCCTTTTTGTCTCAGAGTACAGTCATAGAGACAAATAAAATCTTCCTGGATAGGTTCTTCTGTGTGTGCACGCATGCATGCATGCGTGTGTGTGTGTGTGTGTGTGTGTTTGTGTTGTTGTTGTTGTATATTGAAGTACAGAGATACACAATGTTCCATTGGGTTCAGGTGTACAACAAGAGATTAGACAAGTCTGTACACTATGCTGTGCTCACAGGTGTAGCTGTCGTCTGTCCCCATGGACACTGTGACAAGTGCACTGACTGTGTTCCCTGTGCTTGCATCAGAGTGACTTATTCGTTCCATAACTGGAAGTCTGTATCTCTCATTTCTTTTTGCTCGTTTTTTTCATCCCTTTTGCCTCTTTCCTGTCTGGCAACCACCATTTGTTCTCTATGTTCATGTGTCTGTTTATATGGTTTTTTGTTGTTGGGTTTTTTTTTGATTCTGTATATAAATGAAATCCTAATCATATGGTATTTGTCTTTCTCCGTCTGATGTAGTTCGCCGCCGTGATACCGTCATGGTTCATCCACGTTGTCGCAAATGGCGACATTCTCTTCTGTGGTGAGTCACATCCATTGTAGGTATAGACAGACGACAGCTTCTTTACAGGAGCAGAAGCTCATATGAGCTATGAATTCACAACAGTGTGTTTGGGTCCTCGAACACCAAATGCTTTTACGAAGTGTTCTCAGCCATGTTTTCTGTGGGGATATTGTGTATAGAATGTTGTCTGGAGAACATTGGACAAGAGTAACTGGTAATGAAGACATTCAGAATGTGCAAGAATAAAAATAATATCTGCACGATACCAAATATTATGATACTGAAAAAGAGCAAAATTTGCTAGCTCCAAAATGTATCCAACTTCTGTCATCACACATATGTCACCATTTGCTGACTCTTCAGCTGACTCCATGTCCCTGACCCATGCACACAGGCGGGGAGGGTGTGGATGGGGTGCAGGTCCGCTCTCCCTTCCCTCGCACTGCTCAGCGGGCACGTCCATCACCTCCGTCCCTGTGCAGGTCATGCCGCGCTGGGCTGGGGCAGCTGAGGGGCCGTGACCCGGTCCAGAGCCCTCAGCTGCACGTGAGGCCCTAACGTCTCCAGCATCTGCCTCTCGGGGCCACTGGGACTCTGTTGTGTCTGCTCCCCACTCAGGCAACACGTGTGGAGGGTGGTGACGCGCCAGACAGAGAGGTTTGTGTTCGGGGCTGAACCACTACACAGTGCTTCAGCCTGGTACACAAACCTCCTCCCCAGGGCCGTGGGTCAGGGGGGCTGTGCTATGCCAGCTGCTTCCTCCCTCCTCAGCCCTGTTTCTCCCTAAGCCGTATGAATTGCAGGTTTTCTGGCTGAACTGTGGAAGGACGGCAAGGCTCAAGGAAAGATTAAGAAGAGTAGCCTCTTCTATGTCTCTTGGGCAAGGAAGTCATTCTGTGAAACTGTAATGACTTCCCATGGATGGTTGTCTGCATTTTCCAAGATTTTTTGTATCACCTGGATGTGAGTTGTTTCCATGATAGATTTATATCACTGATCTGCTCACGGCTTCAGCTGCATCTGGTGGAGAAGGGACCAGAGTGCGCTCACAGTAGGCTGCTCTCCGGGGACGAGGCACATCAGCGTTCCCGTGACCATCCCAGCACCTGCATCCCTGCCCACCTCAAGAAATCATTACTCAGGAAGTTCAGAAGACTGCCCTTCACTCCACTTCTCTTCTCTCTTCTGGCCAGAGGCTATTAGAACAAGGAAAACTGGAAACAAAAAAATAAGATCTCACTGGATCTTGGCTGAAAACGTGCAAAGCACTGATGGTCACAGGGAGAAGAGGTGGGATTGTGTAAGTTTTAGAGAAGCTGCAGAGACCTCACAGGGAGTGACATCATAGCTCCATCTCTGACACCAAGTCTGGATTCAGGTTCCAGGGTCTCTAGGACGTGTCTACATTTCCTGTGTGTGCGGTGTGAAATCCTTGCATTTTTTTTTTTTGGACTCTTTGGAATGTATCTCCCCTATGGCTCCTGGGATATGCTATGAAGAGCTGCCCACTCGCACTACACTGACCTTGACCCGTGCATGAGTGTGGGAGACAGATTGGATGCTTACTGAGCATATAGACCTTCTACATTCTTCAACATCTCCATCACTTTGGTTTTCGGCTTCTAACTCTTTTCTGGATTCATGGCAGGCTGACACACCCCAATCTGTACTGACTACAGAGAAGCAGTGTATGCACACTTTTCACCAAAGTAAGCGAATGTTGCCCCCTACATGCAGATGAGTTGGGACAGTGGAGTCATTGTCACAGAAGAGCCTCCCTGTCCTGCTAGACTGGGGAAGGTGTTCAGGGCTGTACCCTGTGGGGAGTTTGACATGACATTAGAGGAAACAGTAAAGAATAACAGGGCTAACCTGTCCATTGTTGATGGTAGGCGGGTAGACAGTGTAAGACCCTCCAATTCTCAGCCTCCTCAAGGGTTGGGACTCAGTGTTGGAAGCTGGTTGACAGGTGTCCTGAACCAAGTCGTGGTTAATGTTTGCTACAAAGTTAAGTCCTCAGTTGCTCTCTGGTTTTGTTGGAGTTGGTGATGGTTTTGTTGATGGAGAGATCCTGCCAAGATTTTGTCTTCTCAGGTCCAAAAATATCATGTGGAATGAAAAAAGAACATAGAAAATAAGAGTATATGGCAATTAGCCCATTCAATAGGTCTTTTCAATCTAACCAAAATGGGAATTCTCCTGGACTACAATACTTCAACATTTAAAAAGATTGATATAAAATTTACCCAGGACTCTGGGATAGAATACCTCCCCAGGTGATTCTCAGTTGATTTCTTAAACCCTTTTAACCTCTAAGAAATATATCCAGTTATAAATCATTCTCTGCCTTCATGGAATACATCGAATATCAATTATGTCACTATTCCCAGTATCTTTGAGACATGGTCACTTGCTGTAGGAGAACAAGAATAATCTTGGTTCAAGCTTTCAGTGACGATGTTGTAACAATAGGAAGTTTGATACTGGCTTTCTCCATGATTGGCAGGCAGGGGAGTGACCCGTTTTCATGGGAGGGCTTGAAGGGGGCATGACATTGGTTTTCAGGACTGACCAGTTGGAGAGTCCCTGTCTCATTCCCACGGAGGCAAGGTCACCAATATGTGTCTCCAGCCTTTACCAGGCTTCATGCTCACCCATCTTACCCTTTCCTGGTCCTGATGACATTTCAGGACTGGTTTCCAGGCCACCTAGTCAGTGGGGCCAACTTCCCCTTCCCATGTGAACCAGGCCACCATGTTTTGTAATCCCACAGCTTTCTCTTGTGGACAAATATCACAACTTGATTCTTCCACTCTGGGATGGTGTCAGTGCATCGGTTAAATTTGTTGTGTTTATCCCTCCAGGCTCCACTGGGGACAATGTGCTGACCAAGTCTCCAGTCTCCTTGACCATGTCTCCAGGAATGAGGGCCACCATCCCTTGCAGGGACAATGACAAAGTGAGTGATATTGGTGCATTACCAATAAAGTACCAGGTATCAACAGAAATCAAGACAATGTAATAAGGTTCTGATGTATTTAGCATCCTGGCGAGAGCCTGGAAGGTTTGCTCCACGAATCTGCCCTATTTGTCTGCCTGTCATGCTGACTGATTTGACAAAGGGAGGCCAGGCAGGGAGACCTGGGATGGGGGTTCATTCCCCTGTACCTTTTCTCTTGACTGCCTGCTCCCAGGGCCTTCGGGCCCCTACCGACCCTGCTGCTTTGGCACTAAAAAACCTGCCATTTCTTGGGCGGTGTTTGCGATTCCTGTGCTGTAGCCACTGCCCTCAGGACCCAGAGCCCACAGCTGCCACCTAGTCCCCTGGGTTCTCTAATGTCTTCCTCCAGAGAGTCAGAATCTGCTGTGGCTGGTCCCCAGACCAGTAATATGTCTGGGAAGCAGGACCATGACAGGACTGAAGTTTGTGTTCGGGGCTGTACCACTGTGTGAGGATCATGTGTACCTTGCCAGCAGTAACAAACTCCAATGTCTTCAGCCTCCAGCCTGCTGATTGTCAGGGTGAAATCTGTCCCTGACCTGCTGCCACTGAACCTGTCAGGGACTCCAGAGTTGCAGGTGGAAACCGCATAGATCAGTCACATGGATACTGCCTGGTTTCAGCAGCTACCAACTTCAAAAGGTGTCTCCATCACTGTCCTCGAGGCTCTGACTGGCCCTGCAGGATGGAGGCAGGCTGTCCAACCATGAGGGGCAGTGAGAGTGGGGGTCTGCATCATCACGACATCCCCATTGGATCCTAAGGGAAGGAGAGAAATGCAAGATTACATGCAAACATTATTAGTCACTTTGAAATTTTTACTTTGTAATTATTTCAGGATAAGTCATTTTTTTGGTGATTTTTAATATCCCCAAATATCCAATTTCCAAAGAGATGCTAAGAATTGCAACAAACATAGGTGTGTCTATAACGCATCTACCACCTCCCCTTTTCTCTAAATCATTGTCTTTCCTAGAACACAGGTCTTTGTTCCCTCTGGAATGTTCCTTATTGCCATCTATCTAAACATCACGTATCCCTTCCCAGAGTGAAGGACAGAGTGGAAGACTTGGACAAATGGGCATGGAGTGCCGTGGTGTCCCCAGAGCTCTCCCTCCCGACCCCGTTCTCCTCTCTCACCCCCTCCGCCCTCACCAGGGATCCAGAGCACCAGCAGCCCCAGCAGCTGAGCAGGGAACCTCATTGTGAGGAGTTTCTGTGAGGAGTCCTGGTCACTGACACAGGATCAGAGCTGATCTTTTATGTCAGCTGCAAAGGTTTTATCTGAGACTCTATCTTAGTGCTCCCTTAGTATGGATTAATGTGTCACCAATACCTGTGATTTGTCTTGTGGTTAGATTGGCTCCATTTTACTGAAAGCGCAGGTGAGAGACTGGGGATTGGGTGGGGCTGTCATTGGCTCTTCCCTTCACCATGACCTGTTCCTCACAAGACTGGTGGCTTCTACTTCCCTGATGGTCCTGCCTGACAGGCTGTGCAGGTGACGGGCCTTACTGTGCAGCTGCAGGCTGTTCCTGGATTCTCTAGCACCTTCCTCTTACACAGATGCAGAGCATGTCCTGTGTGTTCCCCAGAGAAGCTACCAGCTGGGCTCTGACAGTCCAGGAGGGGAGGTTTGTGTTCGGGGCTGAACCACTGTGCGAGGAGACTGTGTACCTTGGTAGCAGTAATAAACTCCAACGTTCTCAGCACCCACTCTGCTGATTGTCAGGGTGAAATCTGTCCCTGAACTGCTGCCACTGAACCTGTCTGGGGCCATGGAGTCCTGATTGGAAACCTTATAGATCAGGTGCCGTGAAGGCTGGCCTGGCTTCTGCAGGTACCAACTTAAATAGGTGTTTCTATTATGTGCAGGAGGCCCTGACTGGCCGTGTAGGAGATGGAGGTCTGGCTGCCCAGGGGTGACGGGCAGGGACAGAGTGATCTGGGTCAGCACAACATCTCCACTGGATCCTAAATTAAGGAGAGAGAAGTGTCAAGTTAGACACAAATATTTTTAGCAAGTTTCATTGTTTCCATCTTATTTATTGTAGCTAAAATACAACTTTGTGTTACTCCCATTACTTGTGACCTCCAGCAGGCACCCAAAATGTACAATCTCAATAATGAACCTGAGACCTGGGAGGTGGTGAGAGGTCTCTAAACATAGCTCATTCCCTGCCCGCTTTCTTGTGTCACAGTCCTCACTAGTGCACAGGCACTTGTTACCTCTGGATCCTTCCCCACCTTCACAGATCTAAACCTCACCTGCCTCATCCCGAAGATCGAGTCGCACATGTCTGACACGCACACAGAATACACCTGAGGACGCGGTGCCCCCGGAGTTCACCCTCCATTCATGGTCCTTTCTCACCCCCTCTGTCCTTACCAGGGAACCAAAGCACTAGCAGCCCCAGGAGCTGAGCCTCATTTTGAGAAGCTGACCCTGGGAGTCATGACAAGTCAAAGCCAGATTCAAGTTGGCCCTTTATGTAGAGTCTGGGCTTAAGTCTTCCCTGGGGGACAATATGCAAATCCCCTGGTGACTGTAGCAGTGTAGAAAGAGTAGAAGGTTGTGGGAGGGGCCTACCTTTGATCAAAGTGCAATATAAGATCTTCTGTGATTGGGAGAAAATCTATAAAGTCAAGTCCATACAACTTGCAGGAGTGAGAACGCGATTCTCCGTGAAAGTGTGGGTCATGCAGGGACTCAGTGCTCACTGTGCCTGCCCTCAGAGGCAGCATGGAGAGCGGGCAGACATGTGTGTCCTGGGGCATCTCAGGGAGTGAAAGGCCATCAGAGCTTTCTGGTCCTCTGTCACCACTGGTGCTATTGCCACCCCGAGAGGCTGACCCTCCTTGGGAGGTGTGTGTTTTGGGCTGTGACACTGCAGGGTCCCTGGGTGTCCTGCTCCCGGAGCATCGGCAGCTTCCCCAGACTCCACACCAGTGACCGTGGGATGGATGAAGACAATTTAGGATGGACGTGTGTGTCCACTGTGAATATGTGTGGAAATACACTGACGCTTTGTCATTCCTTTTTTTTTAAACTTGTTTTGAGCGAGAGAGACAGAGACAGAGAGGCAGAGAGCACAAGCAGACTAGGGGCATAGAGGGAGAGGTAAAGAGAGAATCCCAAGCAGGCTCGACACTGACAGCATTGAGCCTGACGTGGGGCTCAAACTCTTGAACAGTGAGGTCATGAGCTGAGCCACAGTCATATGCTTAACCTACTGAGCCACCCAGGTGACCCTAAATCATTCTTTTACTTTTCACATACTATGTTATGACAACTAATTGATATGAGCCCCTGTTAGGTCAGATATAATGTTTGCGCACTATGTTACTTGAGATCTACTCAGAGCATATCATTTCCATTCATTATCAATGGAACATACAATACAGGTTCATGTTTAGGTAAGACCATGTTCTGTAAAACTCATGTATTAATCTCTTGGGTGAAATATTTTTTTAACAATATTGTAACAAATATGTCATTTCCAAGGTAATATTTAAGGTGGTGATCTTCAACTGATCCCTTTTGGGAAACACTTTTACATCATTCTGTGCACTTCCTGAGGTCTGTGAGATATGTTCTATGCTCTACATCATTCAACTTATCTGTTTTCTCAGAGCCTATTTTGGAATTCTAAGAACTTCCTTTTTGTGTCAGAAAAAGTTCATTCAGACAAATACAATCTTCCTGGCTAGGTTCTTCTGTGTGTGCACGCATGCATGTCTGTGTGTTGTTGTTGTTTTATTGAACTATGGAGATCCACAGTGTTCACTTGGATTCAGATGTACGAAATAGAGATTAGAAAAGTCTATACATTATGCTGTGCTCCCAGGTGTAGCTGCCATCTGTCCCCATAGACACGGTGACAAGAGCACTGACTGTGTTCCCTGTGCTGTCATCGCAATGACTTATTCCTTCCAGAAGTGGAAGGCTGTACCTCTCATTCTTTTTGGCTCATTTTTTCCATCCCCTTTGCCTCCTTCCCATCTGGCAACCACCAATTTGTTCTGTGTTCATGTGTCTGTTTATATGTTTTTTGTTTTTTAGATTCTGTATATCAATAAAATCCTAGTTATATGGAATTTGTCTTTCTCCGTCTGACATAGTTCATTGACCAAAGTACCATCATGGGTCATTCACATTGTCGCAAATGGCAATATTTCATTCTCTTCTGTTGAGAGTCACATCCATTGTATGTAGCGATCACAGCTCCTTTACAGGAGTAAATGCTCATATGTGCTTTGAATTTATACCAGTGTATTTGGGTCCTCAAAAACCAAATGCTTTTATGAAGCGTTCTCAGCCATGTTTGCTGTGGGGATAGTGTGGACAGAACGTTGTCTGGAGAACATTGTACAAAGGAATTAGTGTAACTTGTAGTGAAGAATTTCAGACTGTGCAAGAATAACAAATAATATCTGCACATTACCAAATATTATGATACTGAAAATGAGCCACACTTGTTAGTTCCCAAATGTATCAACTTGTGTTGTCACACATGTCTCCATTTGCTGACTCGTCAGCTGACTCCCTGTCCCTGACCCATGCACACAGGCGGGGAGGGTGTGGATGGGGTGCAGGTCCGCTCTCCCTTCCCTCCTACTGCTCAGAGGGCACATCCATCACCTCTGTCCCGGTGCGGGTCATGCCGCGCGGGGCTGGTGCAGCTGAGGGGCCGCGACACGGTCCAGAGCCCTCAGCTGCACGTGATGCCCTGATGTCTCTAGCATCTGCCTCTCAGGGCCACTGAGACTCTGCTGTGTCTGCTCCCCACTCAAGTAACACGTGTGGAGGGTGGTGACGCGCCGGACAGAGAGGTTTGTGTTCGGGGCTGAACCACTGTGGGAGGATCGTGTGTATCTTGCATGCAGTAATAAACTCCAATGTCTTCAGCTTCTACCATGCTGATTCTCAGGGTGAAATCTGTCCCTGACCCGCTGGCAGTGAACCTGTGTGAGACCCCAGAGGCTCGGTTGGAAACCAGATAGATGAGGAGCCGTGGAGACTGGCCTGGCTTCTGCAGGAACCAATGCAAATAGGTGTTTCCATCACTGTGCAGGAGACTCTGACTGGCCATGCAGTAGATGAAGGCTGGCTGTCCCAGGGTGACGGCCATGGACACTGGGGCCTGTGTCATCATGACATCCGCACTGGATCCTAAGGGAAGGAAAGAAATGCAAGATTACATACACCCGTGGTAAGTCACTTTGAAATTTTTATTTTAGTAATTATGTCAGGATAAATCATTTTTTGGTAGTATTCCCAAATATCCATTTCAAAGAGGTGCTAAGATTTGCAAACACCTAGGGGCATCCACTCTCATCTACCATCCCCTCTTTCCTCTATATCATCAGCTTTCCTATAACATTGATCTTGTTTCCTCTGGAAAGGTGCTTACTGTCACAGAGCTACACATCAGATATGCCTTCCCAGGGTGTAGACAGAGGTCTGGAAGACTTGGACAAATGAGCATGGAGTGCATGGTGTCCCCAGAGCTCTCCCTCCCCACTTCGTTCTCCTCTCTCACCCCCTCCACCCTCACCTGGGATCCAGAGCACCAGCAGCCCCAGCAGCTGAGCAGGGAACCTCATTGTGAGAAGCAGAACTGATGAGTCCTGACAGGTGAAGAGAAGGCCAGAGCTGAGCTTTATGTCAGAGGGCAGGTCCTCCCCAGGGGACAACATGCAAATCCCCTGGTGGGTGGCAAGGAAAGAGTCAAAGGCAAGGCCACCTCTCCTGTGAGCAAAGTCCTTTCAAATGTCTTCTGTGCTTGGAAGGAAACTAACAGAGACACATTCCTTACTGCTGAGTGGGAAGAAGGACCTAAGTGTCTGGGAAGACACAGTGCTCACAGCCCCGCCCATCTGAGAAAGCTCCAGAGACCCTGAAGATGTGGACTTGAGTGTCCTGAGTCAGGTGAATGGCCATCCTGCTGGGATTCCACTCAGCTACAGTCCAGGACGAAACAGCTGTCACACTCCGTCTAATTGGCAGAGTATCTCCAAACCACAGGATGAACTAGAGAGAGATCTAGAGTCTCTGGTATCTGCTCTTTCCATACTAATGGTTTTAGACAACTTAATAATGGTTAAATAGTGAACTAACTATCCTGGGACCTAGTGAATTATTCTTTACAAGAATATCAAAGTTAAAAAGTAAAAAAAATTTTTTGAAACCTTGATAGGGAGACAATCTCTCATCACAAGTAGAGACTCTAGGTGTCTCAAAACTAAATTTTTTTATAAGTTATTTATTTATCCTGAGATAGACAGAGAGAGTGCAAAGCATTAACATATTCTACGAATGCAAGACTCTAGAAGAAAATTCTGGCACCATCCAAACCAACTAAAAATTTACATATGAACCCTCAGTTGCATTCCTTCTAATTTCTCAAACACTGAACACTAAGCACATAGAAAAGTTTCCTTTCTCTCCACTGGAGCACGGCCTTCCCCCTTGTCTCCTCCTAGCAGAGAGCTGCCTCATCAGTCTAGAGAAGGGACATTGTGAGCTCAGGCCCTGATCCCTCAGTTGCTTAAGGAAAATGAGAAAACAAGATTTGCTCAATGTAGATCAGGCAAAATTTCAGGGTCCATCCTTTAAGACATGGCCTTGCACTCAATCCATGAGCTTGAGATGTTGAACTGGCTGAGATCAGTAAACTGAGTCAGAAGCAGTGACTTTAGACTTCAGCTCACCTGACCTAGAGTTTTCCCGTAAGAGAGACAAGATTCCTAAGTGTCTGCACATTGATCTACATTTCTAACAACATGTGATCAATTGTCTATTGCCACAGATCCCTATTTCTGCCAATTTTCTGGCCCTGTTGATTTTGGAAAATGAACACCTTTAACATTTGAAGGTCATTATGACAATCTGCCTGTGTCATGGACATCATTGGTCACAGGCATTGTTCTCTGGACAGCAGACTCACATCGAATTTTGCACTGTTTGGAGATTATTCCTTTTTAAAATTTTTGATGTTTATTTATTTACTTTGAGAGAGAGAGAGAGATTGCAGGGTAGGGTCAGAGAGAGGGGCAGTTAGAGGGAATCCCAAGCAGGCAGCATACCATCAGCACAGAGCTGGAGATGGGGCCTGAACCCACCAATGGTGAGATCAGGACCTGATTTGCAACCAGGAGTCGAATGCTTAACAACCCGAGCCTCCCAGGCATCCCAGTTGGGGGAATATTCTTGAGATGAACATCTCCAGAGAGAGGAAGCAGGACTGGGCAGAGGAGGCTGTTGAGCTCTGATTTCAGCAGACAAAAACTTAAACCAGCCCCAGGGACAGAGCTTGGATCGCTCTCCAGAGTTGACTGGAATTGGGACCCATGGGCCAGAGCCTTAACTCAGACATCCTCTCATGCACAGAAGACCCAATATGTCTATCTCAACAAACTGATCTTTGGCTTCAGTGTATTCCCATTTACTAATATTTATTTTGTAAAGAAAATTCTAAAATGTATAGGGAATTCAGAGAACTAAAAAGAATCAATGCAATTTTGAAGAGGAAGAAAGAATGTGGGGAGAATTCTAATGCAACTATTAAAACTGACTCAAAGACTCAGGCATGAGGGTACTGTCGTTGTCACAAAGATGTTTGAAGAGACCAGTGGAATAAAGCATAGTCCACAGATTTATATCGCATAAGACACTTAATTTGTGACCAGTGTGGCTCCTCAGACAACTAATAAGACAAAGTTTTTCCTAATAGAGTCTGAGGGACAAGTGGGTCTTCATACCCAAAGAAATTAAATCTGACCCCCTACTTTGTATCATATCAAACAATCCAGCTACATTGTAGATCTAAAGTAAGGGTAAAACTTCAAAAAAATAACAAGCAGTCATGTCTTCATCAAATTGGAGTATGAAATGCCTTTCCAGATAAGACATGAAGGGCATCACACATAATCACACATGATCATTTGGCTGCACTGAAATTATCACAGGTTTTAAAACTATTAGTAAGCTAAAGTACATAGAGGAGAAGGTGATTGCAAATACTGTAATTTAGGTATCCATTTCATGCTTTTCTTAATGTTTATTTATTTATTTTGAGAGAGAGAGAGAGAGCACTGGTAGCCAAATGAGGGACTGACAGAGAGAGACAGAGAGAGAGAGAGAATGCTAAGCAGTCTCCATGTCACCAGTGCAGAGCCCTGAGACAGGGCTCAATCTCACAAATGGTGAAATCATGACCTGAGGCAAAATCAAAAGTCGGTCTCTAATTGTTCTTATCTCTGTAAATCACAGGAGCAGTGACCAAGGTTATGAGTGTATTCATGGATTTCACCATAATGAAAAAAATAAGCTAATATCTCATACCTGGAACTCAGAGCATGAATGAGAACATGGAGCTAATGGGACTTTCATAGCCTGTAACGGTTTATTTTCTTACACTAGGAAAAACATCTTCATTCATACTCTTTGGGCCTCCACTGAGTTAGAAAACATATATTCTAGTCATATACCAATCGGTGTGTTGTTTAGAAACAAGATCATAAGGAAAATTTCTTATAAGTCAGGTTAGGTTCTATATTTAATATTGGACATCAACTTTTGATGGGGGTTTAATGTAGTCCCTTTAACCCATTTAACTCATGAGATAATTGTATAAACACATCAAAAACATGTCCCCACATGTATGTATATTATATACATTTACACATGTATGCATATTCATATGTGTAATTTTATTTATCAAATTTAGACTATCACTTAAGTCTGAGTGACATATAAAAATTGTCATCACGATTATCTCTGTAACCTTAGTTAGATGTTTCTACCATGGGATACATTTTACCCTGTGAATTCAAATATTTATTTTAAAAAACATTTCTCTATGTCTTTATATCTTCTTATGAATGGATTCCCAGGTATTCATGTTAATGCAATTGGTTTCCATAAATCCTGTCGATCTCTATGCAGAGATGCATAAAAGTGGCATTGGTTAGATTTTACACAGTATTTACAAACCAATAAAAAACTCAGTGGCTTCCAATACTGAGCATTTGTTTCTACAGTCACAGATGTTCATATTAACAGTGGTTTGGATGATGGACACAGGGCTCGGTGTGTGGTTATTCCGCAAGCAGACGAATTGTTCTCCAGCCTAGGGATCATGTTCGATCTGGGGCTACAGCCGAGGCTGTGGTGACCACCCATGGCACACCATTCTCATGACAAGGTGTCGGAAAGAACAGAATCCCCCAACAAGCAAATGTAAGTCTAACCATGGTCAACACAAATGCATATAATTTTGATTTATTCTAGGTACTCATAACTCTTTGTTTCTAAAACTCATTATGCTATTTAACTTGTAAGGTATACGGTCATGCAACTTCCAAACTCTTACATGTTTCAGTGCTTACAATCTAAGTAGAAGCCTGTGGGGTGCATGTGAGGCTCCGTAGGTTAAGCTTCCGACTCTTGGTATCAGCTCAGATCGTGATCTTGCAGTCACGAGATTGAGTCCCACGTGAGTCCTCACGTCAAGCAGGGAGCCTGCTTAAGGTTCCCTCTTTCTCCCTCTCTCTCTGCCCTTCCCCTGCTCATGTGCACCTGCTCGCTCTCAAAAATAAAAACCCTAAAAAAGTAAGATAAAAAGAAGTTTAGATTTACATTTGTGTGAGTTAGAAAAAAAATCAGATGTATTTTCAGCATGTGGTTTTAACTAGAAATTTCTTATTTGAATAAGGAAAAAACGACTGCTTTCGCTGAAGTAAAAGTGCTGTGAAACAGAGCATCGTATACCTTCTGCGGGTCTCCTGGTGCCTTGTTAGAATGAAGGTCCCTGTAAGTAGGTGTTAGGTGGCACCTGCTGTTTGTAACAAGCTTCCCTGGATGTCAACGATGCTCTGGCTTCTGGAAAATCTTGAGCAACAAGATGTTTTCATGTTAAGGTAAAACAATGTCTCAATCACATTTAGTTTTCTATTAGCCAAGAAAGTCTTTCATTGTTTGTCAAATTACTCTTATCCAAGAGATGCAATTTCCTCTTTTTTCTGTTTGCTCGGTCACTTGACAAAATTTTCTTCTTATGAATTCAGAGCTGCTGATGGTAGTGAGAAGCATGTTCAAATGCATGGGGACCGTCTCCTTACTGGGAGACTTTTGAGAGATGTGGAAATAGTGACCATCCAGGCTGTCTGCTGTCAACCCAACATCATCTCGATCACTTACGGACGACATTTCCCAGCCCCAGGCCCTTTCTTCTATGGTTTCCTAGGGGGTTGCTTGTTGAGCCTCCTTACCTTAGATCGGGGGTCAGCAGAAGAGGACTGAGCACCGTGCAAAGCACCTGCAGGCAGTTGCGTGGACAAGGGGGAGCAGAGAATCACCGGGTGAGGGTGCTGCGGAGGCTGGAGCACCAGCAACCCCATCCCTGGACTTCCTAGATGGTCCTGGAGACCACAGAGTTAGGCATCCTCTATTTCCAGGGGCATATGTTCTCTGGCTTATGGGGGGTCACGGAGGAAACACCCATTTTTAGTATCTGCCTCCCTTATTGTTATCTATCCAGGCCTTTGAAAGAATGAAGTTTGACATTACATCCCTATATTAACCAATTCCTGCTTAGAATATCTAGCGTGGCTGCTCTTCTACTGTATGAACCCTGATGGATGCCATGACCCACATCTCCATCTTGATTACATCACAAGAGGCTGTCATGTCTGTCCTGCTGTTGGACTGAGGAGGGGAAAGGGGGGGTCCTATGCCTGGTGCAGCTCCCAGAAAAAAATGACCTGAAATTCCTTTTGACCCCCTATTTTTATTTCAGTTGTTAACACCAATCCAAAGTTCATACTAAGAAAGAGGGAAGAGCTAAATTAAACATTCAGTGGCAATTACATGCTTTATAAGAAAAATACAATCCCTGACCGCATCAGTAAATGAAAATGGTTACTGCATGTCCCATGGGAGCAACAGCTGCCCACCAGTGACCAATGTAAGAGTTATCTTAAGATGGCGACCAAGCGGCCATTTTGCTGTGGTCAGGGGAGAGCTCCATGCACCGAAAACCCCCACCACAGACCTGGAATGTCTCACACCGTTTGAAAACAGCCAATCATGAAGTTTCAGCTTCCCCTCTCCCTGACAAAGGAGGCAACCAATCCCACCCCGCCATGGCCCCAAAATGCCCTTACTTGGTAATCTGCCCTCCAGAGACCGAACCCGGAACTCTCTCACCCATAAAACACCTTGCCCCTCCCATACCGGGTGTGACTTCCCTGACTCAACCCCTACTTGAGTCATGGAACCTCCCCCGGGGGCCGCAGACCCAAGTAAAGGCTTGATTGGCTCCATACCTTGGTATCTCTCTTTCCTCTTGTCTCTGCCTCCACATATTAAATCTTACAACCATCACATCCACTTGGCCTTTTGTAGGCAGGAGTGCAGAAGACTGCAATGTTCAAATGTTGTTTGAAGCTTCATATGCCTTCATTTTGTAGTGTTTCCACATAACTACATATTGACTCTTCTATTGGCACTACTCAGCCATGCACTGGATTAGGATGAGAAAGAAAATAAATAAAATACAAAATAAAGTAAAATTAGAAAGGATAAATTTGGAGTGCCTGGAGCAGTCACATGATGGAATGATGAGATTTCACAAAAACTACAGGATGTAGTTTGGCCTGTTTTGGCCAAAATAAGACACAAACAGAAGTCTGTGTCCTATCTGAGCCCCAGTGCAAGTTCTTTCTGGTGAAAAGAGAGTTCTCTTGCATGAGACCTGAGACCAGCCCTCCAGCAGAGGGGGCACTTCCAGCTTCAAGCCTGTTGAAAAGACTCATGGGACCTGTGTGAAACTGGTCACCTTTTCTAAGTAACTGCAAAGTGTCACCTACTAGAGGACAAATGCATAGATAAACACTCTGGTCACAGACAACTCAAATGCACCTATGAATGTGTTGACCTCATGACTTAACAAGTGGCGTCTCAACCATATGAAGCTGTCACCTATGAGCTTCAATGACTTAGAGCCCTCACATCCCTGCCTCTACCTGCATAATCTGGATTATTTCCCATTATTGTAATCTCTTTTCTTTCCTTTTGCTTGAAAAAATAAATAATGATATAAATTTTATAGAGATACCTGAGATTCATCCGAGTCCTGTGGAGAAGTAGGAACAATGTCTTATTTTATCTGTGAAGGTTATTGTTTTCCATTTTTTAATTTTTTTAATGTTTATTTTTGAGAGTGACAGAGAGAAAAATGAGCAAGTGATGGGCAGAGAGACAGAGAGCAGGATACACAGACTGGAAGCAAGATCCAGGAGTTGAGCTGTCAGCAGAGCCTGACCTGGGGCTCAAACCCTAAGTTCAAGACCTGAGCTGAATTAAGATGCTTATCTAACTGAGCCAACCAGGTGCCCAAAGGTTATTCTTATTTAGATAGTAATTCTTCAGCACAGTCTAACTGGGAAACCTGAGACAAAAGTTCCCTTTGACCACATGACACCTTGTCCTCTCTGTTTTTATCAACCCTTTACTTTGTGTAGGAAGTTGCATCCCCAACTCCAAAGCCTGTCCTAGGAGGAATGGAACTTCTGTCTTGAGATGTCTATTGATTCCTACAGCATTCTTGTCCCTTAAAACAGTTTCTTCCACATTTTGAATATGAGACAGATTGATAGTTGGTTCGTTTGTTTTTCTCTGTGTAGAAAAAGTAGATTCACCTGAGAAGGAGAGCAAAGAATACTTGAATAGAATACCCATCTGTTTGATCTTCACATGATATCATTATTGAAACTATTCTATAATAACAGCTGTGATATGAATGTAACATCCACAGCATCAATATATCCTCCACAAGGAAGATATGTTTTCCGCTTTTGGAAAACTCCACAAGAAAATGGTGGCCTATCCAAGCCAGCTAAATATTTACATATGAATTGTGTGATATGCCCCCATGTAACTAAGCAAATGTTAAACACTAAGCCCAGAGAAATGTTTCTTTCTCCTCTCCACTCCCTCTGTCCCATCTCCCCTTGTCTCCTCCCAGCAGCGAGCTTCCTCATCAGCACAGAGAAAGAACATTCTCAGCACAGGCCCTGAGCCCCGAGTTCCTTAGGGAAATAAGGAAGCAAGATTTGCTCATATTTCTCTGGCAACGCTTCAGGGTCCTTCTTTTAAGACCTATCCTTGTCCTTAATCAGTGAGCTTTGAGACCTTGAACTGGCTGTGAGTCAGAAGTAGTGACTTTAGGCTTCAGCTCACGGGACATAGACTTTTCTAGTAAGAGAGACAAAATTCTCTAAGGGTCTGCATTGATTTAATTCCTGATAGTAGATGATCAATTGTCTATTGCCACAGACCCCTATTTCTACTATTATTCTGTGTCTCCTCATTTTGGAAAATGTACACCTTTGCCTATGAAGGTCATTATGCAAATCTGGCCTGTGTCATCTTTTAGGCCATTGGTCACAGGCATTGTTCCCTGGACAGCAGACTCACATTGAATTTAGCATGTGGGACCCTGGTTAGGGACTATTCTTGAGATGAACATCTTCGGAGAGAGAGCGGGTTTGGGCAGAGGAGGAAGTTGAGCTGTGATGCAGGCAGACAACAGCCTCAGCCAACCCCAGGGAGGGGTAGAGCCGAGATCCTTCTCCAGAGTTGACCGGAATTGGAACTCCCGAGCCAGAGACTTATCTGTGGTATTGCCTATTCTTCTTCATCTTGTAACTTTTTTCACCGCTTTGGTCCACTTTTCAAAGAAACAGGCCCTTTAATATTGGTTCCTAATTTCTATTCAAATTTCTTCACTTTCACTTTAGTTTTGCTTTTTAGTCAAAGAAAATATTTTTGCCATCACTCTAGAATTTGGTGTATGTATTAGAGCAAGTTTCAATTTTGTAATTGGGGTGAAAAGTGACTCTTGGCTTTGTTTCAGAGATGACTTGAAATTTCGTCCATATCCATCCCTTGTGAATATTTAGGGGGAGGCAGAGCGCCCCCTGCACATTGTGGAGAAGGTGTCCTGGCTCTCCCAGACCCAGGGCACGGATGGCCATCTGGTGGTGGAGAAGCTTCAGTCCATAAAAGCCTGGTGGCTGTGCCTGGCCTGCTGTGTAGATGACACCAAGCACATATAGGTGAAGCCTCGCAAAAAACACCGCCTCCTGGGCCAGGGCTGGTCTCAGGAAGCTTCTGTGTCTGTACTTCATCCTCTACAGCTGCTCCTGTGGAGCCACAGGGCGGTTTGCGGGACCAGCTCAAGAAGGAGTCTCAGTGTCGAGCTGTGGGTGAAGAGGAAACTCCTGCAGCTCACAGGTTGTGGTTGGGGACGGGGCAGTTCCGTCCATGGTGTCGCCAATGGCAAGATTGCCTTCCCTTTCACGGCTGAGTAGTATTTCACTGTGTGTGTATATGTATCTATCTCATCTCCTTTATCCATTTATCCAAGATGGACTCTTAGGTTGTTTCCATATCATGGCTATTTTAAACCACGTGGCAATGCACACAGTGGTGCAGGTATCATTTCAAATTACTGTTTTTGTTTTCCTCAGATAAATACCCAGAAGTGGAGTAGCTGGATCCTATGGTAGTTCTGTTGTTAAGGTTTTGAGGAATCTCTATACTGTTTTCCATAGTGGCTGCACCAATTTACATTCCACCAACAGTGCCTGAGGGTTCCCCATTCTCCACATCCTCTCGAACACTTGTTATCTTCTTTTTTTGATGCATGGATACTATATTATATCCAATGCTGTTTCTGCGTATCTTCAGAAAATCCTCTGTTTTTCACCTTTAATTTTGTTAATATGATAGAACATATTGATTGATCTGTGGATGGCGAACCATCTTTGCATCCCTGGAGTAGTCCTACCTGATCATAGTCTATGATCATCTTAATGTCTGTTGAATTTGGTTTGCTATTATTTTGTTGAGAATTTTTTATCTATGTTCATCCAGGATATCAGCATGTAATTTTTTTTCTTGGTGTATCCTTGTCTGGTTTTGGTATCAGGGTAATGCTAGCTTTATGACAGAAATTTGAAGCATTTTTTCTCTTCAATTTTTTGGAGTTTTGAAAAGAATAGATAAATTTTATTAAATGTTTATTTATTTTTGAGAGGGATACAGGGAGAGACAGAGCATGAGCAGGGGAGGGGGATGGAGAGGGGGAGACACAGAATCTAAAGCAGGCTCCAGGCTCTGAGCTGTCAGCACAGAGCATTATCCAGGGCTTGAACTCACAAACCACAAGATCATGACCTGAGCCAAATTTGGATGTTTAATCAACCAAGTCACTTAGTCACCTCAAGATGAACAGATATCAAATCTTTGAATGTTTGGTAGAATTTAGCAGTGAATCTATCTGGTCCTGAACTTTTGTTTACTTGAAGGTCTTAGGTTACTGATTGAAAGATGCTATAATTCATGATGAGGAACAGTTCGTAAAATGCATGTGAACACATACAGCTAGTACCTCTGTACCTAGTATCAAGTTGGCTACAATTACTTTATGACACTGTAGATATGTGTGTGTGTACGTGGGTGCACGTGTGTATGTGTCTTCCGATCTTTCCCATTGGCTGGGCTCATTCCTGAACATGATCATGTTCTCTTTCAGGATTACAACTGCAATAAAAATAATTGAAATTATACTTTAAGTAAAAAATGTTTCATGGGTAAAAAAGTACCAGTTTGGACAGACTTGGGAAACTAGTGAACTTTTTCCTGGAAAACGCTGAGGTCACCATATTGGCTTGCATTTTTCATGGTTTTCCAGATCAGGAGCAGACTATTTAAAACCCGGCTGCTTTTATATTTTCCGTGGTGAGATTATGTAGGCCAAAACATAAAAAGGCTATATTTCCAATTTTATTACTGTATAGGGGGGGGTTCAGAGTACAAAATCATTTGGCAAATTTTCAGTTGCAATTAACAGAAACTTCAAATTGCACTGTATTAATTAGGAAAGGGAATCTGGGTACTTACAGTAATGAAAAGTCCAGAGTGGAAGGCTTAAGGCAAGGATTGACTCTGTCACTCATTGAAGTCACTAAGATCCAGTTTCTTCCTACCAATCCACTTTGACTTCCCATTGCCCTAGTTCTATAATAAGGGAAGCTTTGGCATGAATGGCAAGAGATTCTGTTGTCGTGAGCTCCGTGGACATATAGTATTCATTCCTCACACCCTATCAGGAATTCCAAGACTCTCTCCAGATGGTCAACCTTCAGTAATGGCCACTCTTGACCGATTTCCACAGACCCCTGCAGGCAAGGAAGAGAACTTCTTGAATGGAGAATCTACTGACCTGCATTTCATCCTTGGAATTAGGTTGGAATCAACATCACCCAAAACAAGACTACCAAATATTAACAGAGAGCCTTGAGTGGAAAAACTTGATTGTTTTAAGGAAACAATACACATGTCCACTCTTCCATCTGTACCCGATGCTCTGAGTTAAGGATTATAGGAGGAACCAGTGAGTACTTCCAGGGAGAAGTCGCTATAATCTGAGGCAAATGAAGAATCAATGCTTACCTCTTCTATGCAGATAGAGTTCATTTTTCAAGAACAGAAAGGAAAAAGATAAAATAAAAAATGTTCCCTTCACTAGAAATGCGTATTAACCATACAAAAGCTCTCTGACGGAACAGGGTCCCGTTCATTTCTATACAGTGTTAGCATACTGATTTTTGTCATTGACCTGTGTCCTGGTTAGTTTCAGGCAGCAGGGAAATTATGAATGAAAACTACTGTCTGTGACCAAAAGATGATTTGGATACTTGACAATATATGAGACTCCAGTTGACTTTCTTTTTCCAGAACAAAACTGGTGTCCTGCACGGACTCGTTCTCTTTTCCTCTGGCTCTGTTCATGCTGAAGGATGAGGTTACACTACATGGACTTGGACGTCCATGCCCCACTCAGCTGAGTGATGGCATTGCTCCAGGACAGGGACCTCATAGGTGGGAGTGGCAGCAGCAGAGATGGTGTCTGTTCCTTGTTAGCTCTCCCTCCCTCTGAAAGGAGAGCGCTAGGAGGTTAAAGGTTCTGTTTGATGTGTTTTAAGTACTCAATGCCCAGGCGAGTTCCTGATGCTGTTTTTTGCTACATTCTGGAAGGAAGTGGAGTCTGAATAAATGAGGAACTGCCCTGCAGAGCTGGGAGCTGAATCTGTTTCACCTACCACCCTCCCCTCCAAGAGTGGCAACCCCATAGGTCACTGAGTGAAGGGCATTAGGGATGATCTGAGATGCTGTTTCAAACACTGGTTGACCTCAGAAGCAGTGACCAGGGTGCCTCAAAAGTATGTGGTGACACACTTTCTGAGGTAGTATTTGAGCAGAGGGAACTCTAAGAGGTCTGCTTTGGACAAGCTGAGGGTCCTCTCAGTTGTCCAAGAGTAACTTCAAATATGTATTTAAAATTCAGAAGAGAGTCAGAGATAGAGACATAAATGTAGGCACTGTGTCTTCATTCTATCCAACATCTTGAGTATATTCCATGTCCTGACATCACATTTTTATTGTTTTGATTAGGTTCTGAAATCATATACTCATAAACATACATTTTACTACAAAAAGGGATTTATGTTTTTAAGTTGACTTTAGCTAATTTGAAATAGAACAGTTGGTACTAACACATTTGATGATTTTGCTGTGAATCATTATTTGAAGTGACTTCTGGGTCTCTTACATACAAACGCATTCCCTAGGGTCTTGATACGTTGTCTCTTTCTTTCCACTCTCTGCTTCACAAGTCAGCCACCAGGCACTTTCATACACTTGGATGCTTTGCATAGGCTCCTGGGGCCCTAGGCCGGTGGCTCAGAGCCCCATTAATAGGGTTCTGAGGACGGGGCCTGGGTGCATCAGACGGGTGACCGGCAGTAAGATGGCACCACAGCCCAACACGCTCCTCTTCCTGGTGCTCTGCATCTCAGGTGAGAGGTTCCCAGGACAAAGATTTTTATAAAATTGGCCAATGACTCTACCATGTGGTATGGATTAAACATTTCAATGTAACAGTCTGATTTTCTATGAAAAATAAGAAAACATACATTTTTGAATACATATTTCACTATATTAGTGATGCTGTGCATAACAGCCCCTGTCGTTTTGTGATTGCAGGTGTGTCTGGGGACATCGTAATGACCCAGTCTCCAAGCTCCATGACTAGGTCTATAGGAGAGAGTGTCACCATCAACTGCAAGTCCAGCCAGAGTCTTCTGCACAGCTTTATCCGGAAGAACTTCTTAGCCTGGTACCAGCAGAAACCTGGGCAGCATCCTAAGCTGCTCATCTACGGTGCATCCACCCGGGCATCTGGAGTCCCTGACCGATTCAGCGGCAGTGGGTCTGGGACAGATTTCACCCTCACCATCAGCAACCTCCAGGCTGAAGATGTGGCAACTTATTACTGTCAGCAGGGTAATAGCTCTCCTCCCACAGTGCTTCAGCCTCGTACACAAACCTCCTCCCCAGGGCCGTGGGTCAGGGAGGCTTCGCTGCACCTGCTGCTTCCTCCCTGCTCAGCCCTGTTTCTCCCTAAGCCGTATGAGTTGCGAGTCTTCTGGCTGAACCATGGAAGGATGGCAAGGCTCAAGCGAAGATTAAGGAAAGTAGCCTCTTCTATGTCTCTTGGGCAAGGAAGTCATTCTGTGAGGATTGTAATGACTTGCCATGGATGCTTGTCTGCATTTCCAAGATTTTTTGTATCACCTGGATCTGAGTTGTTCCCACAATAGATTTATATCACTGGCCTGCTCACGGCTTCAGCTGCATCTGGTGGAGATGGGACCAGTGTGCACCATCAGTAGGATGCTCTCCGGGGACGAGGCACGTCAGTGTTCTCGTGACCATCGCAGCACCTGCGTCACAGCCCACCTCAAGAAATCATTACTCAGGAAGTTCAGAAGACTGCCCTTCACTCCACTTCTCTTCTCTCTTCTGGACAGAGGCTATTAGAACAAGGGAAACTGGAAATGGAAAAATAAGATCTCACTGGATCTCAGCTGAAGATGTGTAAAGCACTGATGGTCACAGGGAGAAGGGGCGGGATTGTGTAAGTTTTAGAGAAGCTGCAGAGACCTCACAGGGAGTGACGTCATAGCTCCATGTCTGACACCAAGTCTGGATTTAGGTTCCAGGGTCTCTCAGAAGTGTCTACATTTTTTGTGTGCGCAGTGTGAAGTACTTGCATTTTTTTCTGGACTCGTTGGAATGTGTCTCCCCTCTGGCACCTGGGCTCTGCTACAGAGACTTACCCACTCTCACTACACTGACCTCGACCCTGGCATGAGTGTGGGAGGAGGTTTGGATGCTTACTGAGCATATAGACAGCCTACATTCTTGAACATCTCAGTCGCTTTGTCTTCCGGCTTCTACTTCTTCTCTGGATTCGTGGCAGGCTAACACAACACCAAGAGGTACTGACTACAGAGAAGCAGTGTATGCAGTTATTGTTGTATTTCTAAGATGCTCAGTAGGACTTAAATAAAGACTCACAATTGTATTTAATGGTCAGTGGACAGAGTGTGTTTCTCTCCTATGGTTTGGACAGAAAGTGGCATGTCGGCCATGTTCCCATCATGAGGAGCCGGTTATTAATAGAATGAGACCAGCTGAGCAATGATGTGGAAACTATTTGGTCTCTAAGTCAGTCATTCAGTCAACTCTGAAACCCACCCTTCCTCTAACCCTCTGGTACTTGTACTGACAGCACTCTAGGTGATATTTAAAATTTGGTTCTCCCTTATGATGTATTCCACAGTTGTTTCTAGACAAATAGGGCTCCTTCTTGTTCTCTCTCTCTCTCTCTTTTTTTTTTTTTTTGGATCATTACCCATTACGTCACAGGCATTAACTGAAGTGTGTGCTAGCATGCATCATCGAATCTTCCAAACACTGGAGCAGCTCCTTCCCTGAGTTCTAGTGAAAGGGGCAGGCCCAGTGCTGGAGTGCAGCACCGCACAGGCCCTGCTCAACTGTTCGCATTGTAACTAACCCTGAGTGGAAGACCCAGGGACAGCGACCTCTCCCCCAGGCAGACAGCTATTAGCTGAGATGTGCAGTCTTCCTTTACATGGTGCACACTTTTCACCAAAGTAAGCGAGTGTTGCCCCCTACATGCAGATGAATTGGGACAGTTGAGCCATTGTCACAAAAGAGCTTCCCTGTCCCGCTGAACTGGGGACGGTGTTCAGGGCTATACCCTGTGTTCAGGGCTATGCCCATGACATTAAATGGAGCAGTAAAGCATAACAGGGCTAGCCCGTCCATTGTTGATGGTAGGCATGTAGACAGTGTCAGAACCTCCAATTCTCTGCCTCCTCAAGGGTTGGGACTCTGTCCTGGAAGCTGGTTGACAGGTGTCTTGAATCAAGTCGTAGCTATTGTTTGCTACAAAGTTAGGTCCTCAGTTGCTCTCTTGTTTTGTTGGAGTTGGTGATGGCTTTTTTGTTGGAGAGATCCTGCCAAGATTTTATTTCTCAGGTCCAAAAATATCAGGTAGAATAAAGAAAGAACATAGAAAATAAGAGTATATGGTAATTAGCCCATTCATTAGGTCTTTTCAATCTAAACAAAATGGGAATTCTCCTGGACTACAATACCTCAACATCTAAAAAGGCTGATGTAAAATTTACCCAGGACTGTGTGGGATAGAATCCCTCCCCAGGTGATTCTCAGTTGGTTTCTTGTACCCTTTTAACCTCTAAGAAATATATCCAGTTATAAATCATTCTTGGCCTTCATAGAATACATCTAATATCAATTATACCACCATTCCCTGTGTCCTTGAGACATGGTCACTTGCTGTAGGAGAACAAGAGTTATCTTGGTTCAAGCTTTCAGTGATGATGTTGTACAAGAGGTGTTAGACACTGGTTTTCTCCATGAATGGCAGGCAGGGGAGTGACCCGTTTCCATGGGAGGGCTCGAAGGGGGCATGATATTGGTTTTCAGGACTGACCAGTTGGAGAGTCCCTGTCTCATTCCCACGGAGGCAAGGTCACTGATATGTATGTCTCCGGCCTTCAACAGGCTTCCATGCTCAACCATCTTATCCTTCCCTGATCCTGATGACATTTCAGGACTGGTTTCCAGGCCATCTAGTCAGTGGGGCCGACTTCCCCTTCCCATGTGATCCAGGCCACCATGTTTTGTAATCCCACAGCTTTCTCTTGTGGACAAATATCACAACTTGATTCTTCTACCCTGGGATGGTCTCTGTGCATCGGTTACATTTGTTGTGTTTATCCTTCCAAGCTCCACTGGGGACAATGTGCTGACCAAGTCTCCAGTCTCCTTGACCATGTCTCCAGGAATGAGGGCCACCACCCCTTGCAGGGACAGTGAGAACGTGAGTGATACGTGGTGCATTACCAATATACTGCCTGGTATCAACAGGAATCAAGACAGTATAATAAGGTTCTGATGTATTTAGCATCCTGGCGAGAGCCTGGAAGGTGTGTTCCACCAATCTGCCCTTCTTGTCTGCCTGTCACGCTGACTGAATTGACAACGGGAGGCCAGGCAGGGAGACCTGGGATGGGTGTTCAGTCCCCTGTGCCTTTTCTAATCACCACCTGTTCACAGGACCTACAGTCCCTGCTGCTTTGGCACTAAAAAACCTGCCATTTCTAGGGCCTCGCTGTGTGGTGCCTGAGGTTCAGCCGAAGCCCTAGTGGCCCAGAGCCCGCAGCTGCCACCAAGTCCTCTGGGTTCTCTAGTGTCTTCCTCCAGAGAGTCAGATCTGCTGGGCCTGATCCCCAGACTAATAGCACGTGTGGGCAACAGGACCATGACTGGATGGAGGTTTGTGTTCTGGGCTGAACCACTGTGTGAGGATAATGTATACCTTGCCAGCAGTAACAAACTCCAATGTCTTCAGCCTCCACCCTGCTGGTTCTCAGGGTGAAATCTGTCCCTGACCCGCTGCCACTGAACATGTCAGGGACCCCGGAGTCGCGGGTGGAAACCGCATAGATCAGTCACCATGGAGACTGCCTGGTTTCAGCAGGTACCAACTTAAAAAGGTGTCTCCATCACTGTCCTCGAGGCTCTGACTGGCCCTGCAGGATGGAGACCAGCTGTCCAACCATGAGGGGCAGTGAGAGTGGGGTCCACATCATCACGACATCCCCATTGGATCCTAAGAGAAGGAGAGAAATGCAGGATTGCATGCAAACATTATTAGTCACTTTGAAATTTTTACTTTGTAATCATTTCAGGACAAGACATTTTTCTGGTGATTTTTAATATCCCCAAATATTCAATTTCAAAGATATGCTACGGTTTGCAACAAAATAGGGGTGTCTATAATGCATCTACAACCTCCCCTTTTCTCTATGTCATTGTCTTTCCCAGAACATAGATCTTTGTTCCCTCTGGAATGTTCCTTATTGTCATAGATCTAAATATCACATAACCCTTCCTAGAGTGTAGGACAGAGTAGAAGACTTGGACAAATGGGCATGGGGTGCAGTGGTGTCCTCAGAGCTCTCCCTCCCCATCCCGTTCTCCTCTCTCACCCCCTCCACCGTTACCTGGGATCCAGAGCCCCAGCAGCCCCAGCAGCTGAACAGGGAACATCATTGTGAGGAGTTTCTGTGATTGAGTCCTGGTCACTGACACAGCATCAGAGCTGATCTTTTATGTCAGCTGCAAAGGTTTTATCTGAGACTATCTTAGTGCTCCCTTAGTATGGATGAATGTGTCTCCAATACCTGTGACTTGTCTAGTGACTAGAGTGGCTGCATTTTACTGAAAGCCCAAGTGAGAGACTGGGGATTGGGTGGGGCTGTTATTGGCTCTTCCCTTCAGCATGACCTGTTCCTCACAAGACAGGACAGCTTCCACTTCCCTGCTGGTTCTGCTGGCCAGGCTGTGCAGCTGACAGGACTTAGTGTGCAGCTGCAGGCTGTCCCCGGGTTCTCTAGCACCTTCCTCTTACACAGACTCAGAGAATGTCCTGTGTTTTTCTGAGAGAAGCTACCAGCTGGGCTCTGACAGTCCGGGAGGAGAGGTTTGTGTTCAGGGCTGAATCACTGTGCGAGGAGACTGTGTAGCCTGCATGCAGTAATAAACTCCAACGTCCTCAGCCTCCACCCTGCTGACTGTCAGGGTGAAATCTGTCCCTGACCCGCTGCCACTGAACCTGTCTGGGACCCCTGAGTCCCGGTTGGAAACCTTAGAGATCAGGTGCCTTGGAGACTGGCCTGGCTTCTGCTGGATCCAACTTAAATAGGTGTTTCCATCGCTGTGCAGGAGGCTCTGACTGGCCCTACAGGAGATGGAGGCCGGCTCTCCAGGGACGACCAGTAGGGACAGATGAGTCTGGGTCAGCTCAACATTCCCACTAGATCCTAAATTAAGGAGAGAGAAGTGTCAAGTTAGACACAAACATTTTTAGCAAGTTTCATTGTTTCCATTTCATGTATTGTAGCTAAAATATGACTTTGTGTTTTCCCATTACTTGTGACTTCCAGCAGGCACACAAAATGCACAATCACAATAATGAACCTGAGACCTGGGAGGTGGAGAGAGGTCACTAACCGTTCCTCATTCTCTGCCAGCATTCTGTGTCACAGTCCTCACCTTCACAGATCTAAACCTCACCTGCCCCACCCTAGAGATCGAGTCACACATGTCTGACACGCACTCAGAATACACCTGGGGACAATGGTGCCCCCGGATTTGACCCTCTTCTCATGGTCCTTTCTCACCCCCTCTGTCCTTACCAGGGAAGCAAAGCACTAGCAGCCCCAGGAGCTGAACAGGGAACCTCATTTTGAGAAGCTGACCCTGGGAGTCCTGACAAGTCAAAGCCAGATTCAAGTTGGCCCTTTATGTAGAATTTGGGGGGAAGGTCCTCCCTGGGGGACAATATGCAAATAGCCTGGGAGGTACAGCAGTGTAGAAAGGGTAGAAGGTTGTGGGAGGGGACTAACTTTGAGCACAGTGCAATATAATGTCTTCTGTGCTGGGGAGAAAACCTATAAAGTCAAGTCCATACAACCTGCAGGAGAATGTGATCCCAAGTGAAAGTGTGGGTCATGCAGGGACTCAGTGCTCACTGTGCCTGCCCTCAGAGACAGCTTGGAGAGCAGGGCAGAGGTGTGTGTGCCCTGGGGCATCTCAGGGAGTGAATGGCCATCAGAGCTTTGTGGTCCTAGGTCACCACCTGTGCTGTTGCCATCCTGAGAGGCTGAGCCTCTGTGGGAGGTTTGTATTTTGGGCTGTGACACTGCAGGGTCCCCAGGTGTCCTGCTCTCAGACAGGGATAGCTTCCGCAGACTCCACACCAGTGACTGGGCATGGATGAAGACTATTTAGGAAGGGCATGTGTGTCCACTGTGAAAATGTGTGGGAATACACTGATGCCTTGTCTTTTTTGTTTTTTACTTTAAGTTAAGTTTATTTATTTAATTTGAGAGAGACAGACAGGCTGAGAGAGCACAAGCAGAGGAGAGGCATAGAGAGAGAGAGAGGTAGAGAGAGAATCCCATGCAGTCTCTACCCTAACATCACCAAGGTGCCAAAAGCAGGACTCAAACTCATCAACTGTGAGATTATGAGCTGATCTGAAGTTGGATGCTTATCTAACTGTGCCTCCCCAGTGCCCCTAAGTCATTGTTTTACTTCTAATGCACTGTGTCATGACAGGTAATTGACATGAGCCCATGTTAGGTCAGATATAATGTTTGAGTGCTCTTTTAATTGAGATCTATTCAAAGCATATAGTTCATTTGCATTTTCAATGGAACATACAATACAGGTTCATTTTTAGGTAAGATCACGTTCTGTAAAACTCATATATTTATCTATTGCGTGAAATAATTTTTGACAATATTGTACCAAATACATCATCTCCAAAGCAATATCTAGGCTGGGTGATGATAAAATGATCCTTTCTCAGAAACCAACTTGATGTCATTCTGTCCACTTCCTGTGGTCTATGATGTATACTCTATGCTGTGCATCATTCAGAATGTTTTGTTTTCTAAGAACGTACTTTGGAATTTTAAGAATTCCCTTTTTCTCTCAGTAAAAGGCCATTGAGACAAAGAAAATCTTTCTGGATAAGTTCTTCTGTGTTGCACGCATGCATGCATGTCTATCTGTGTGTTGTTGTTGTTGTATTCTTGAAGTATGGAGGTACATGATGTTCTACTGGGTTCAGGTAGAAGACATAGAGATTAGAGAAGTCTGTACACTATGCTGTGCTCACATGTGTAGCGGCTGTCTGTGACCACAGACACTATGACAAGTGCACTGACTGTGTTCCCTGTGCTTTCATCGCAGTGACTTATTCCTTCCAGACCTGGACGTTTTTGCCCATTTTTTTCCATCCCCTTTGCCTGCTTCCTATCTGGGAACCGCCAGTTTGTTCTCTGTATTCATGTGTCTGGTTATATGTCTTTTGTTGTTTTTTGTTTGTTTTGTTTTTTAGATACTGTATATAAATAAAATCCTAATTATATGGTATTTGTCGTTCTCCATCTAATGTATTTCACCGACCGTAATACCATCATGGGTCATCCACGTTGTCGCAAATGGCAATATTTCGCTCTCTTCAGTGATGAGTCAAATCCATTGTATGTATAGACCACAGTTTCTTTACGAGAGGAGAAGCTCATATGTGTGATGAATTTACAACAGTGTGTTTGGGCCCTCGAACACCAAACGCTTTTATGAAGTGTTCTCAGCCATGTTTGCTGTGGGGACACTGTGTGTAGGATGTTGTCTGGAGAACATTATACAAGAGGGATTAGTTTAACTGGTAATGAAGATTTTCAGAATGTGCAAAAATAAAAAATAATACCTGAAAGATACCAATTATTATCATATTAAAAAATAGCAACATTTCTTGGTTCCAAAATGTATTCAAGTTGTCACACATGTCTCCATTTGCTGACTCTTCAGCTGACTCAATGTCCCTGACCCATGCACACAGGCCGGGAGGGTGTGGATGGGGTGCAGGTCTGCTCTCCCTTCCCTCGTACTGCTCAGCGGGCACGTCCATCACCTCCGTCCCAGTGCGGGATATGGCGCGCTGGGCTGGTGCAGCTGAGGGGCCGCGACACTGTCCAGAGCCCTCAGCTGCACGTGATGCCCTGGCGTCTCCAGCGTCTGCTTCTCGAGGCCACTGAGACTCTGCTGTGTCTGCTCCCCACACAAGTAACACGTGTGCAGGGTGGTGACGCGCCGGACAGACAGGTTTGTGTTCGGGGCTGAACCACTGTGGGAGGAGTGTGTGTACTTTGCATGCAGTAATGAAAACCTCTGTACGACCCTCAGAGATTATCTCCTTATTCCAGGTCCTCTTTATAAGCAGCTGCTGTCGTGGTTGCTCAGCTTAGCTTGTCTTTTCAGCTTGGAAATCCTTGGGTTCTGAAAAGACGTCCATGACAAGATTTGAACTTTGAATCCTGGATGTTTCTCAGACTTTGCTGCACCCCCACATTCAAAACCAATTTCACCACTAAGGGCATTGGATCAGATGCATAGGAAGGGATGCCTCCTGTGGTCCAGGCTGGTGTGAGAGGACACCACATCTACAACAAACAGAGACCAGCAAGGAGGGTGGCAACTATCATAATTCACAGCTGGAAAGATTGTATGCAGAGAAAATTCAACATAATTTAAAAATAAACTACCTGACATAATTGGAGAAATAGGACATCCCTGGATCCAAGTCAACATGCAAAAGTCAGTTTGATTCCTATGTAACTGAAATAAAAGGTTGAAAATTAAAATTAGAAAGCACATGATTTACCAGTGCCTCAACAGCATCCTAATTTAGGAAAAATGACAAAAGACACTTAAAGATCCAAAATATTATTCAAAAACACCCCACAAAACTATGTACATGGAATGCCATATAATGTCCAAGGCCTGAAAGTCATCGTGTCATGAACTTGTCAATTCTGTCTTCCCCTTCTGCCCATGTCTGTGTAGAAGCTGGAAAGTTCACACATCACAAACCTCCAGCTCAAGCTCAAGCTGTGTTCCTCCCCCTCCCTGGACATTAGAAACGCTCAATATTCTGTCCCATGAAAACCAGCCTGGACCTGCTTGTGCACATCCTGCCCTCTCCAGGGGTGCCTTGTAGGGATCATAAACACCCTCTCCATTTCTCTTGGTAGGTCGAGTATGTCAACATCAAATAATGCCTATTCATTGGAAGCGGGTCCTTCCCACCTCTATGGAAAACCCTAAAACATAGTGATGGAGGTAAGGAAAGAAGGAAAGCTCATAGAGTTGAGCTCTACTTTTTTGTCTTCAGCAAGAATCTGACATCAAGGTAAGGCTGAGAGGCCTCAGAGCTGAGCACAGCACTCAGCAATCTCACACCGTCATAGATAAAACTCAGTGTCGCGGCACCTGGAAGGTCCATTATGTTCCATGTCTGACATCTGATCTTGGCTCAGGTCACAAACTCACAATCTATGAGTCGAGCCCCACATCTGGCTCTTCGTTGACGGTGCCGAGACTGCTTAGGATTCTGTCTTCCTTCTATCAACCCTTCACCCACTTGTACACTTGCTCTATATCTACCTCTCTCTCCAAATATATAAAAGAAAGAATGAAAAATTTGTAAATTAATCTTTAAGGACTAAAAAGGAGGGATTATGACAAACTTTCAGGAGTTCAGTCAGAGTGCAGGTAGGGCAACATGCTAGAAGGAGGGAGAAATGGGGCACAGCAAGCAATGTCCTGCCCACGCTACAGCCCAGACTCACAGTACAGAGTGATCCTTGCCTGGACGAGGGTGACACCCTAGTGTCTCAGGCTGCCGGAATCAAATGTAGTTTCTCTCTGAAAGATAAAAAGCATTCCAGAGCCTAAAAGAGCCACTCACCTGTTTCACAGCAAATAGGTCTATAAATCAACAAATATATTAAATATACAAAACACAGTATGGGTTTCAGTCAACAATTCTAAGCCAACAAAATCAAGGAGAGAGAAAACAAACCCCTCATTTTGAGATGTTAGGTGCTGGGATGGAATATGCATAATGCATAGGGTGACAAGATTGAGAACTATAACAGAGAGCCCTAGACAATTATAAGGAGCCCTCAACGGGACACAGATCAAGGTTCTCCCTCCTGCACACAGGACAAAGTGCAAATCCTGGTCCTCCCCAGGCCAGTGGTCATGGCTTTGGAGACTTAAAGATGAAACTCACATTTTTAATGTTATTTGTGTATTGACAGACAGAGAGAAAGCACAAGATCAGGAGGGGCAGAGAGACAGGGTGAGGGGGAATCCCAAGCAGGCTCCGCACTTCCAGCACAGAGCCCAATGCAGGGCTTGAACTCATGAACCGTGGGATCATGACTTGAGCCGAAACCAAGAGTCCGACACTTAACCATCTGAGACACCCCAATACTCACATTAAAAAAATGTTTTCTTATTTACTGAGAGGGAGACAGAAAGGGAGAGCTCCCATGATGGGGCAGGAGAGAGAAAGGGAGGAAGAGAGAAAATCCCAAACAGGCTCCACACTGCCAGTGCAGATCCTAACACAGGAATCAAACTCACCAAACCATGAGCTCTATAACCTGAGCAGAACCCAAGAGTTGGACTCTAACAGACTGAGTGACCCAAGGGCTCCTGGTACATCATTTCTTTATTTCAGAACGATTTTGTCATATTTGGGATTCCATGGTGAGTTTTTCTTTTTCTAGGTTTCCATGGGCAGCTGTGCTGACTCAGGCTCCATCAATCTTGTCTGTGGCCATGGGAGGGGGTGTCTCCATCACCTACAGGGCCAGTCTGAGTCCCAGCCATGGCAAGGACACACCTTCCTTCCCGGGTTCCAGCAGGAGCCACACCAATCTCTGTAACCGCTGACATGTAGGGTGTCCACAAAGCTGCCGGGGGGCCCAGCCCAGGTCAGGTGCAGTGGGTCAGGAACAGATGTCATATGCACCATCAGCAGCATGGAGCTTGGAGACATCATGCACACGTCCTGGCACAGAGCGCGCACCTGTACCCTGCACAGCGTGACGGCCCTAAACACGACCCTCTGGATTGGAGTCAGCTGTTTGCTTCACTGAGCAGCTGTCTCCTCCAGGGATCAGTCAGCAGCTGCTTCTGTTAAAGAAGAACCAAGCTGGGGGAGGTGCCAGCGGTGGGGTCCCTTGGAAGAGGTCAGGAAGAACCTCGGGGTAGGGTCCCAACCTGGAGTCCATTTCATTGGAGCATCTGGGTCCAGGACAGCGTGGCTGAGGTGGCTCTCAGATGTCTCCACAGGACTCTTCCCCGGAATCTCAGCAGTGCAGACCCTGAAGGAATGGCCCCCATTCTCCACGGCACGGAGAGCATACTGACCCCCTGCAGTAGCCGAAAAATCAGTGAGGTCCACACATGGCTTTGATGCTAGTTCCCAGCACAGTGCTCATGCTAATGTTCAGTTCCGATAAGTAGGCAATGGTTATGTGAGGTGACAACATCAGGGGAAGCCAGAGTAAGAGTCAATAGGAACTCAGTTTCTTTTTGTGAAGTTTTAGGTGAGTCTAAATAATTTCCAAGTACATTATGGCATCGAAATAAAAATAACTCAAAGTCAGAAAAGACCATAAGTGCTTATGGAAGAATTCCACAAGCCCTCATTCTATTTTTCCTTCATCCTCTGGTTGTAATTCCAGTGCCTGCAGGTGAGGAGCCAGGCTCCCAGTATCTACAGTACGGTCACTTGTAGGCTCAATCTTTAACGCGATAGAAGGTGACCAAAAATTGCCAGTGCCTACGTTTAAGAATAAAAACTCTAAGTGACAGAGTTCAATGTTTGCTTAGAATTCTACTTCTCTTAGTGATAGCTGGGTGGTTCAGTCATTAAGCTGTCCAGGTGCCCCTTGGTGAGCCTTTACTCTTTAGGCAGCATAGATTTTATCTCTTAGTTTTCCACTGAACACAAACACAGTACATTACCTTGCTCCCATGGGAGCCCCTCTCTCCCCTGCCCTCCGCAGTCTGCAAGGACACCCCATCCCGGCACCACGGTGTATTCTTCCGTCGAAGGCTCAAGGAAAGGTGGTTCCTAGAAGAGCAATGTCAGGTAAATGAGGCACAAACTAGAAGTCAAGTGCCCCTGGTCCTTCCCACCTTTGTCTGGGTCCGAAAATACACAAAGTTGTTGATGATCTTCAGGCCCATGACAAGCTCTGAAAGGTGACCCAACAGGGCACAGCCCCATCCCGAAGGGCCGATGGATGAGACCCTCCCTTGTAGCCAAGCTCGCAGACAAAAGCTCTCCATGGCCTGATCCCAGCCTCGTGTGTGATTCCCTGCCAGGTGTGGTCTCCCTGCCCAGCTCTCACTGCCCCTCATGGCCTACAGGCCCTGGGTCTCAGTGGGTCTGTCCCCATGTGCAAGATCCTGAGTATCTATATTTTAGTTTCTGATTTCCAGAACCAGCAGTTACCAACAAAGGATTCTGAGGTGGAGTCAGAACTGCAGGCTCAGAAGGTCAGGATGTGTGAGGGAAGAAGCTGCCCTCTGAAGGCCCAGATGGATGGTCTGTGGGGGGGAGTCAGGGGAAGTAGGGGAGGGGAACTCAGATCAGGAGTGGACACCGAGCTGCAATTCAGGTCTGTGACGAAGAGGAGATGCACTGATGGAGCCCGGATGAGGAGGCATACTGCCAGTGCCAGGACAGGAAGGGAGATGCTATGTCATAGCTGTGGTCCCCTCCCCTGTCCCCCAATAGGTCCCAGACCCTCAGCAGCTGGGTGTGTTTTCTACCCTGTGCCCTAAGAAGTGACAAGAGGACAGAACCTGTGCTCCTATAAGCATCTTGGGCATTGACGCTAAGAGACTCTGTCCAGACCAGCTTCCCCTGACCAGGCAGGCACCATCCTCAGGGGGCCACGTGAGTGAGGAGGCATCCTGGGAGGTCTTCCTGGTTCCTGCTGAGGTCAGGCTACAGCAGTGTTGATATGCTAGCTGGCTGGCTCTGCAGGGGATGTGACACTTTCTCTTGGGATATAGGTAGGGACCCAGTAGCTGTCCCCACCATGTTTCCATGGACTCCTAAGAGGGAAAGCCAAATGAACATCCCAAAGCATTATTACCAAACAGAGAGCTCATCAACCAGTTTGGTGCATTACTGGTCCAAGTTTCAATGTCCAAGGTTAATGCAAACAAATGAGGGTGAAGGGTGCGTCCTCCTTCCTGACCAGAGTCAGGGCAGCAGGAAGGAAAGGAGCAAAGCTGGGGTACCCATGTCCCCGAGGTTCCTGCTGAAGCTGATCCTGCTCAGAGAAGGTAGGGAAGTGCTCTGAGACACAGCCCCCACAGAGGGGAGGGGGCAAGGCCACGGGGGCAGAGAGCACAGCCACACGGAGGGTTTTCTCCCCCACCCGGCACAGGGGCCGCTCCTCCCAGGTGTCCCCATCACAGCCGAGAACCCATTCAGCCTTTGGAGCTCCTGGGTGATAACTGGAAAATATCATTCTTGCTCTCTCAGTTGAGAAGACCAGGATTCTGTTTCTTTGGTTTGCTGTGGCGTCTGTCTGCCATCTAATGGTTCTGCTGTGAATAGCAACTCAGGATTGTTTGATATGAGGTCCTTTGAGTCTGGGCTGTGAGACTCTTCACTGTGACTCACAACGTTGACATTCTGACAATCCATCACTAGGCCAGAGTTTGTAGGGAACACAAGATGATCCCTCCCCTCAACAAAGCTTCACTTAGTAGTGAACAAAAGACTAATACCTAACCAGGATTGGTTTAAAACAGATAAAATAGGCTTGTCATACTTCAGTAATGATTTACGTATACCTCATCTTGTGACTTCTTTCAAGACAAGACATTTGTTTTTACCTTCATGCCACTGAAAATAAATGTAAGTCACAATTTATTTATTTCCAAGATTATTGAATTGAGACTGGATGATCCTTGCCTAAACTTGAGCACAGTTGGTTTCTAGCCCTGGGGTTTTGGTATTTGCTTTTGGTTTCAATTAAATAACCACAGAATAATCAAGTCACTGATGGAGCCCAGGCAGGCAGGGGCCAGAGCAGGGGAAGCAACTGAGAGTGGAGTCTCATGGAGGTGCGTCCTGTGGAGTGTGTGTTGGGGACTGCATCTCTGTGGAGGGAGGGAAGGAAGATGGCGGCAGCCTCAGCCTCCTGGCTGCTGGTGGTGCGTCGGAAATCCCTGTTTGACATATTGCCATTGAATCAACCAGGACCCCTGGCTGTAGGTGGGAAACATGGTAAGTGAGGTGCTTAGGTTTTCCCCTTTTCTGTTGGAACCAGTTCATATAGATTTTCCCATCAGTGCCCTTGACACTTTCATTGGCCTTGTGGGTAATGATTCCTTATCCAGGAGCTACAGACAGGGACTGGGGAGTCAGTCAAACATAATGTCACCATAAATATCTGAGGTTACAAAGGAATAAAAAAAAGAATTCAGATGCAGTGGTTTCTCCCTCTGCATTTCATCTTTGTAATGTAAACACTTGTTAAGTGTGTTTCATTACACTATCATTACTTACACCTACAAATTGTGTACATAAATCTTAAAAACTTCAAAAGAAAACCCTAGAAATATTTCAGTGAAGCTTTGGATTCAATATCAATCCATACAATATCCAAGGGCGCCTGGGTGGCTCAGTCAGTTAAGGGTCCCGCTCTTGATTTCAGCTCTGGTTATGACATCACGGTTCATAGGAAGGAGCCCCTTGTCAGCTCTGCACTGACAGCACGGAGCCTGTTGGGATTCTCTCTCTCTGTTTCTCTCTCTCTCTCTCATTGTCCTCCCTCATTCAGTTTCTCTCTATTTCTCTTTCTCCTTCTATCAAGATACATAAATAAAACCATATACAATATCTATTGCAGGTTACAGAAGATTTTCCTACATAAGACATTTTCTATCTTAATAAAGGTCTCAACATTATTAAGTTTCAATTTTTCCAAAAGTGATATAAATATTTAAAGTCATCTATTGAAATTCCCAAGGACTTTTATTTCAAAACTGAAGGAAATGATATTTTTATTTAGGTTAAATTGATATGATCTACAATGTCTAAGGAAATCCTAAGAAGTAAAATGGCCAAACTCCAGCATGTATTTCACTTGTGTTCCATAAATCTGCCACGGTTGTCTGCCTGTCACACAGACTGAGTTGACAAGGGGAGGCCAGGCAGGGAGACCTGGGATGGGTTTTCAGTCCCCTGTGCCTTTTCTCATGGCCGCCTGCTCCCAGGGTCTCACCTCCTCCAGCCCTTGCAATTTCCCCCACAAGGACCTGTCATTTCTGGGGCCTCGCTGTGTGATGCCTGAGCTGCAGCCGAGGCCCTCGGGGCCCAGAGCCCGCAGCTGCCACCTGGTCCCCTGGGTTCTCTCATGTCTTCCTCCAGAGAGTCAGATCTGCTGGGCCTGCTCCCCAGACTAATAGCACATGTGGGCAGCGGGGCCATGACAGGACGGAGGTTTGTGTTCGGGGCTGAACCACTGTGGGAGGAACATGTGTACCTTGCATGCAGTAGTAAACTCCAATGTCTTCAGCCTCCACCCTGCTGATTGTCAGGGTGAAATCTGTCCCTGACCCGCTGCCACTGAACCTGTCTGGGACTCCAGAGTATCGGTTGGAAACCTTATAGATGAGGAGCCTTGGAGACTGGCCTGGCTTCTGTAGGTACCAATACAAATAGGTGTTTCCATCACTGTACAGGAGGCTCTGACTGGCCCTGCAGGACATGGAGGCCCGCTGTCCCAGGGTGACGGCCAGGGACGCTGGGGTCTGTGTCATCACGACATCCCCACTGGATCCTAAGGGAAGGAGAGAAATGCAAGATTACATACATGCATGGTAAGTCACTTTGAAATTTTTACTTTAGTAATTTGTCAGGATAAATCACTTTTTGGTAATATTCCCAAATATCCATTTCAAGGAGGTGCTAAGATTTGCAAACACATAGGGGTGTCCACTCTCATCTACCATCCCCCCTTTCCTTTATGTCATCAGCTTTCCTATAACATAGATCTCTGCTCCCTGTGGACTGGTCCTTACTGTCACAGAGCTACACATCAGATATGCCTTCCCAGAGTGTAGACAGAGGTCTGGAAGACTTGGACAAATGAGCATGGAGTGCAGTGGTGTCCCCGGAGCTCTCCCTCCCCACCCCATTCTTTCTTACCCCCTCCACCCTCACCTGGGATCCAGAGCACCAGCAGCCCCAGCAGCTGAGCAGGGAACCACATTGTGAGGAGTTTATGTATGAGTCCTGGTCACTGACACAGGATCAGGGCTGATCTTTTATGTCAGCTGCAAAGGTTTTATCTGAGACTCTGTACCTTAGCCCTCCCTTAGGGAACAATATGCAAATCTCCTGGTGGGCACAGCAGCCTGAGAGGAGGCAGTGGGGGAGGGGCGCTCCCATGGGAGCAAAGTAATATAATGTGTCTGTGTTTGAAGGGAAACTAAGACATAAAATCTATGCTGCCTAAAGAGTAAAGGCGCACACTGGGGCCCCTGGGAGGCTTAAACGCCTGAGCCACCAGGCGCCACAAAGAGAAATGGAATTCTAAGCAAACATTGAATTCTGGCCACATCGGGTTCTTATTCTCAGACATAGGTACTGGCAATTTTTGATCACCTTCTATATATTTCAGGATTGAGCTAATAAGTGACCATGCTGTAGATCATGGGAGCCTGGCTCATCACCAGCAGGCACTGGAATTACAACCAGAGGATGAAGGAAAAGTAGAAGGGGACTTGTAGAATTCTTCCATAAGCACTTACCCTCTTTTCTGACTTTGAGTTGTTTTAATTTTGATGCCATAATGTACTTGGAAATAATTTTGACTCACCTAAAACTTCACAAATAAAAGCAAGTTCCTATTGGCTCTTGTGCTGGCTTCCCCTGATGTTGTCACCTCACATATCCATCGCCTACTTAGCAGAAGCGAACAGTAGCACGAGCACTGCGCCGGGAACTAACGTCAAAGTCATATGTGGACCTCACTGGTTTTCCGCTACTGCAGGGGGTCGGCAGTCTCGGTGCCCTGGAGAACAGGGGGCCATTCCTTCACGGTCCGCACTGCTGAGGGTCAGGGGAAGGGTCCCGTGGAGTCATCTGATATGTTTACATACCTGACTTTTCTGAATTCTCAAGACCTTACATTTCATCTGCTTATTCTGACTCTTTATCCAACTCTTCGACTTAGTTTTGTTTCCTTTCCTTTGAAGTCAATAAAAATCCTACCGAGGTACAAACTCATCTATTAGGAGGGAGAATCGTGTGCTGGAGATGAAGACATTTTGTCTGTCAGTATTAAACTCTGCCGTGTAGACTAACAGGACAAAGTAAGACAGTAATTCTATTGCAATCTCTGCCTGATAAGTTTTCGCCTCCTCTCAGACCCTGCCCTAGGCTGGCCCTTGCCTAAAGGGGAGGCCCTGCTCTAACGGTGACCTAGAGCCACAGTTGGTCTGTAAATCTAACAATTGCTTACACCTCCTGTTAGGACCTTGTCAGAAAGCCTGGTTTGCTTGACACATAGGCATTCTGGTCTTTTAAATTTAAGTTTAAGCTGCTTTTAAGCAAATATTTGAGACTTGACAGAGAGCAATTGAATTTAGTCTTCCATGAGAAACAGAGAATAATAATCCTTGGTTTCTTTTTATTGAGAAAAGCTAGTTTACTTACAGAGAAATGGAGACTATAAGCTGCAGACCTCAAATTTACTGTTTCTGCCATATTCAGCTATTTCAAGAATCTACCAATACCTATACATATTTTGAAGAAGAGAATATTAGACACTTTAGAATTGGCAAGATGAGATTAAATCACTGAGGCTGATTTTTAAAAAGGACCTGAAATTCCCTTTGACCCCCTCTTCATATTCCAGGTGTTAACACCAATTCAAAGTGCAGACCAAGAACGAGGGAAGAGCTGAATGAAACATTCAGTGGTCATTCTGTGCTTTATAAGAAAAATACAGTCCCCGTCTGCATCAGTAACTGAAAATGGTGACCGTGTGTCCTGTGGCAGCACCAGCTGCCCACCGGTGACCATCACATCCATGTGGCCTTTTGTAGGCAGGAGCGCAGGGGACCCCAAAGTTCAAGTGCTGTTTGCAGCTTCACCTGCCTTCCTTTTGTAGTGCTTCCGCAAATCTGCATACAGACTCTTCTAAAGCACCTACTCGGCCACACATAGAGTAAGGATGAGAAAGACAATAAACAAAATAATGTAAAAATAGAAAGAATGAATTCGGAGTGCCCTGGTGCAGTCACATGTTGGATATATGAGATTTCACAAACACTACAGGCTGTAGTGTGGCCAGGCTTGGCCAAAATAAGAGACACACTGAAGCCTGTGTCCTGACTGAGTCCCAGTGCCAAGTTCTTTCTGATGCAAGGGGACCTTTCCTGCAGGAGACCTGAGCCCAGCCCTCCAGCAGAGGGGGCATTGCCAGCTTCAGGCCTGTTGAACAGACTTATGGGACTGGGTGAAACTGGTCACCTTTTCTAAGTAACTGCAAAGTGTCACCCACTAGAGGGCAAATGCACAGATAAATACTCTGGTCACAGACAGCTCACATGCACCTACAAATGTGTTGACCTTGTGACTTAATAAGTGACGTCTCCACAATGTGAAGCAGGTCAACTATGAGCTTCAATGACCTGGAGTCCTCACATCCCTGCCTCTACCTGTGTAATCTGAATTAGTTCCCAATATTGTAATTTCTTTTCTTTCTTTTTGCATGGAATAAATCAATAATGAAATTAAATTTGTAGAGATACCTCAGATTCATCTGAGTGGTGAGAAGTGGGAACAATGTCTTATTTTTGCTGTGAAGGTTATTGTTTTCCATTTTTTAAAGATATTTTTAATGTTTATTTATTTTTGAGAGAGACAGAGAGAAAGAATGAGCAGGAGAGGGATAGAGAGACAGAGGGGATACACAGAACAGGAAGCAAGATCAAGGAGTTGAGCTGTCACCACAGAGCCTGACATGGAGCTCAAAGCCGAAGATCATGACGTGAGCCGGATTTGGATGCTTATCCAACTGAGCCAACCAGGTGCCCCAGGGGTGATTCTTATACAGATGCTGATTCTTCAGCAGGGCTCCCAAATCACATAGTCTATCTGGGAAACCTGTGACAAAAGTTCCCTTTGACCACATGTCACCTTGTCCTCTCTCTATTTTTATCAACTCTTGATTTGTGTAGGAATTTGCATCCCCAACTCCAAAGCCTGTCCTAGGAGGGAAGGAACTTCTGTCTTGAGATGTCTATTGAATCCTACAGCATTCTTGTCCTCTAAAACAGTTTCTTCCACAGTTTGAATATGAGACATATTGAGAGTTGATTTGTTTGTTTGTTTTTCTCCGTGTAGAAAAAGTAGATTCACCTGAGAGGGAGAGCAAAGAATACTTGAGGAGGACCCGGTGGCTGTGCCGGGCCTGCTGTGTGGATGACACCAAGCACATGCACGATGAAGCCTGGCAAGGAGCACCGCCTCCTGGGTCCGGGGCTGCTCTCGGGAAGCTTCTGTGTCCATACCTCATCCTCTACAGCAGCTCCTGTGGCTCCACAGGGTGGTTTGCTGGCCCAGCTGGAGAAGGAGTCTCAGCGTCTACCTGTGGGTTAAGAGGAAACTCCTGCCTTCACAGGTTGTGGTTGGGGGCGGGGCAGTTCCATCCACAGTGTCGCCAAAGGCAAGATTTCCTTCCCTTTCAAGGCTAAGTAGTATTTCAGTGTGTGTGTGTGTGTGTGTGTGTGTGTGTGTGTGTATCTATCTCATCTCCTTTATTTATTTATCCATCGATGGACTCAGGTCGTTTCCATATCATGGCTACTTTAAACCACGTGACAATGCACACAGTGGTGCAGGTATCTTTTTGAATAACTGTTTTTGTTTTCCTCAGATAAATACCCAGAAGTGGAATAGCTGGATCCTATGGTAGTTCTGTTGTTAGGGTTTTGAGGAATCTCTATACTGTTTTCCATAGTGGCTGCACCAATTTACATTCCCACCAATAGTGCCCGAGCGTTCCCCTTTCTCCACATCCTCTCTAACACTTGTTATTTCTTCTCTTTTTGATTCATGGATACTGAATTATATCATCAGTTATAAACATCAAGAGATGTTTCTGCATCTCTTGAGACAGTCCTCTGTTTTTAACTTTAATTTTGTTAATATGACAGAACATATTGATGGATCTGTGCATGGTGAACACGCCTTAAAATCCCTGAAATAATCCTACCTGATTGTGGTGCATGATCATTCCAATGTACTGTTGAGTTTGGTTTGCTATTATTTTTTGAGAATTTTGTATCCATGTTCATCCAGAATATTGGCTTGTAATTTTTTTTCCATGGGGTATCCTTGTCTGCTTTTGATATTCTGGTAATTCTGGTAATTCTGGCTTTACAAAACATATTAGAAGCATTTTTCCTCTTCAATATTTTGGGTTTTGAGTAGAATAGATACATTTTATTATATGTTACTTATTTTTGAGAGAGATACAGAGAGAGACAGAGTGAGAGCAGAGGAGGGGCAGAGAGAGAGGGAGACAGAGAATCTAAAGCAGGCTCCAGGTTTTGAGCTGTTAGCACAGAGCCAGATCCCGGGCTTGAACTCTTAAACCAGAAGATCATGACCTGAGACTAATTTGGATGTTTAACTGTCTGAGCCACTTAGCACCTCATGAAGAACAGATATTAAAATTTTGAATTTTTGGTAGAGTTTACCAATGAAGCTGTCTGGGCCTGAAATTTTGTTTACCTGGAGGGTTTTGATTACTGATTTAAAGATGGTAAAATTCATGATGAGGAACAGTTGGTGGAATGCATGTGAACATATACAGCTAGTAAAGCTGTACCTGTTTACATGTTGGTTACAATTATTTTATGACACTGTAGATACGTGTGTGTGTAGGTGGCTCTATGTGTAGATACGTGTGGGTAGGTGGGTGCACATGTGTATGTGTCTTCCGATCCTTCCCATTGGCTGGGCTCATTCCTGAAGATGATCATGTTCTCTTTCAGGATTGTAACTACAGTAAAAATAATTGAATTTATGCTTTAAGTAAAGGTTGTTTCTTGGCTTAAAAAATACCAGCCTGGAGAGTCTTTTAAAAATCATGAACTTTTCCCTGGAAATGGCTGATATCCCACATTGGCTTGCATTTTTCTTAATTCTCCCGGTTAGGTGCAGACGATTTTAAACAGTGCTTCTTTTGTAGTTTCTGTGGTGAGACTTTGTAGGCCAAAACATAAAATGGATATATTTCTAATTTCATTCCCGTATTAGGTTGCTTCTAAGTACAAAATCTTTTGGCAAATTTTCAGTTGCAATGATCAGAAACTTCAAATTGTACTGTATTAAATAGCAAAGGGAATCTAGGTACTTACATTAATGAAAAGTCCAGAGCGGAATGCTTAAGGCAAGATTTGATCCTGTCACTTATTGATATCACTGAGATCCAGATTCTTCCTACCATTCCACTTTGACTTCCATTGTGCTAGTTTCATATTAAGGGAAGCTGTGGCATGGGTGCCGACAGATCCTGGTGTCGTTTGCTCCTTGTACCTATAGTATTCATTTCTCACACCTTATCAAGAATTTCAACATTCTCGCCAGATGGACAACCTTCAGCAATGGGCATTCTTGATCGATTTCTACAGACCCCTGCAGTCAAGGAGAACTTCCTGAATGGAGAATCTACTGACCTGCATTTCATGCTTGCAGTTGGGTTGGAATTAGCATCACCCAAAGCAAGACTACCAAATAGTAACAGAGAGCCTTGAGAGGAAAAACTCCATTGTTTGGAGGAAAAATACACATGTCCACTCTTCCATCTGTTCCCGATGCTCTGGGTTAAGGATTATAGGAGGAACCAGTGAGTGGTTCAAGGGAGAAGTCACTACAATCTGAGGCAAAGGAAGAATCACCGATTACCTTTTCTATGCAAATAAAGTTCATTTTTCAGGAAAAAAAATGGAAAAAGATAAAATGAAAAATGGTTCCCTTCACTAGAAATGAGTATTAACCATACAAAAGCGCTCTAATGGAACTGGGTCCCATTCATTTTTATACAGTGTTAGTGTACTCATTTTCGTCATTGACCTGTGTATTTTTTGGTTTCAGGCTGCAGGGAAATTATGAATAAAAACTACTGTCGGCGACCAAGAAATGATTCGGATACTTGACTGTATATGAGACTACAGTTGACTTTCTTTTCCCAGAACAAAACTGGTATCCTGCACGGACTAGTTCTCTCTTCCTCTCTCTGTTCATGCAGGAGGATGAGGTTACACTACATGAACTTGGACGTCCACTGCCCCCCTCACCCGAGTGATGACACTGCTCCAGCACAGGGACCTCCTAAGATGGGAGTGGCAGCAGCAGAGATGGTGTCTGTTTCTTTGTTAGCTCTCCCTCCCTCTGAAAGGAGAGCGCTAGGAGCTCAGAGGTTCTCTTGCATGTGTTTTAAGTACTCAGTGCCCAGGAGAGTTCCTGATGCTGTTCTTTGCATCATTCTGGAAGGAAATGGAGTCTGAATAAATGAGGAACTGCCCTGCAGAACTGGAGCTGAAGCTCTTTCACCTACCACCCTCTCCCCCAGGAGTGGACCCCATAGGTCACTCAGTGAAGGGGGTAGGGGAGGATCTGAGATGCTGTTTCAGACACTGGTTGAACTCAGAAGCAGTGACAATGGTGACTCAGAAGTACGCGGTAACACACCTACTGAGAGTATTTGTGCAGAGGGAACTCTGAGAGAAATGCTTTGGACAAACTGAGGGTCCGCTCAGTTGCCCAAGAGCATCTTCAAATACGTATTTAAAATTCAGAAGAGAGCCAGAGATAGAGACATAAATGTAGACATTGTGTATTCATTCTATCCAATAACTTAGTGTATTCCATGTCCTGACATCACATTTTTTGTTTCAATTAGGTTCTGAAATTATATACTCATAAACATACATTTTAGTACAAAATGGTATTA